>VZTX01026275.1:31581-78657 GCA_013400915.1 Pardalotus punctatus | reverse complement strand
GGGACGGGGCTGCGGGCGGCCCGCGGACGCGGGCAACGCGAGCCAGCAGCGCGCCCTTGTGGCCATGCAAGGGAACGGCACCCGGGGCTGCCGCGGGTGCGCCGCGGCCGGGGGCGCACGGCGAGCGCGGGNAAACTAGTGATCTGCCCAGAAAATGAGGAATGAATAAGCATTAAGCAGTCAGAGGCCAGTACTTAATCACAGAGAGAAGCAGGAAGAGTGGAAGATAAAGAAATGCAATTTTTACTGACTTGGTAGGGCCCTGAAAATTACTAAAAATAATCCTTCTTTAGTAAAACACACAAATTCTACATAAATAAGTTTATGATTTATTCTTATCAGTAGTGTTTGACTAGATATTTTAGAATATTTTTTTCTCATATCTGTGCCATATTTATGATACTTTTATTTTATGTGTGTCTATTTAGGCATCAGTAGCCTTTCTTGAAGGACACTTGTGAGAATAATGTTTTCCAAGCATTGTTTGTAATTTTTCAGTCCAAGTTCCAAGGAAATAAAGACTATTCTTTCCTTCCTTTGAAAAAAAAAAAAAAGATGACATTGGGATTTAAATCATTGATATTCACAAAATGGCCCTGACAAAAAAGGCTGGGGATTATCTCTTTAGCAACTTTTGAATCAAAGCTGCATTATTGATATGAAGCTAAAAAGGCTTTGCAGTTCTTTATATAATTAAAAGCAACTGTTATTATGGAAATTTTTCAGAACAGCTGTTGTATTGGAAGAAAGGTTACACTCTTCTCTATCAGTAATCCCTTTAAATCTCTGACATGATTCATTGCTCCTCAGACAATGCCAGTAAATTAAACAAAACTGGATGCCTTCCATACATATATTTATTACTTGCAACCCTATCAGCATGAAAGAATGCAAAACAGAACTCAAATTGGCTAATAAAGTAATGTGAATGTCCCATTTTATGAACTTTATTTCTATTTTTGTCTTCCAAAGTACTCATTTTACCCAAAAGTGTTGTCCAGCTTCCTGACTGTCCCAAAGAGCTTACAATCACTACTTTATTCTTGAGCCTTAGTCAAGGGTAACAATTTGGAAGGAAAGGCTAGATCTTGCTGAGTTTGGTAAAGGCTAGAGACAGTTTTGATGTAGGATAAAAAGCTTTAGCTCTTTATGAATTTCTGCCTGTCCTTGTTGAGAGTCGAAAAAGATTTTTCCTTCTGGCTGGAAGGAAGCAGCATATCATTACTGCAGCTGAGGTTTTCATTTCATTTCTGGCTTTCAAGGCACAAAAGCGGAGAAGGACCAGCCAAGATTTTTCTTTATTTTTTTTTTCAAGGGGTTAGAAGGAAGCAAAAAAAGAAAACAAATGTAGGCCTCAAAGAGCAGAATTGGTAAATTACTTGCTGGGTTTCAGAGTGAATAGATGTAGTCTATTTAGTGTATTTTGTATACGTGAGGATACAAAACAGTGTATTTTGTAGACGTGACGAAAGTCAAAGAAAGAAGCATGGGCTTGTACAGAAGGGAGAAGATGCTTCTTTTTCAAAGTCCGGCTCCGGGGGTGAAATAATCCCATGCAACAAGTGCGGGCCGAGGCTTTGTACGGCGGCGAGCGGCGCGGCGGGACGGGGCTGCGGGCGGGACGGGGCTGNTCTGATGTCGCGGGAAACGATGGGCTCTGCTAAGGTACTCACGCGAAGCCATGGGTTCTGCTTAGCTGCGTCACGGGAAACCATAAGTTCTGCTTAGTTGTATCACGGGAAGCCACACCTAGACTCCGCTGTGAATTTCTCGGCGCAGAAGACATTGACAAACTAAAGCGAGTCCAGCTGTGCTCCACCAATATGTTTAGAAGACTGGAGAACAAGCTGGATGGCAAGAGGCTGAGAAAGCAGGTTTGCTTAGCAGAAGAGAAAACAGGGCTTCTCTGATTACTGTCTTCACCTGCTTAAGAAAAGTTTTTAAGTGTGCAAAGGCTCTTCTCAGAGGCTCACAGCAAAAGGACAAGAGAGAATGTAATATATTCAGGAAAGAGATTTTTTTTCTATATTAAAAAATCAGAAATTCCTGCAAAGATGTTAAGAGCAGGAGTAGGTTGTCCAGGATGCATGTGAAATCTCCACCCTAAGTAGTCTTGGGGTAAAACCCCGCGGAACCTGATCTCACTTTGAATATTTCCTTGCTTTGAGTGGGACTAGCTGAGCAGAGGTTTCTTCCAAACTGCTCATTTCCTGTGAATCTAAGATCTACGCTCTTCATCAGCCAGATTGCTCTTGCTGCAGTTTTGAATTCTGCGTGAAATTCTTCGTTACTTTAATAAGTTCCAAATTGTGTTGTGCACATGCTGGCAACTCAGACTTTTTTTTTCCCCTTCTGATAACGAAATACTATATATAAGAGCTGTCGGCAGAGGACTGTCAAAGAGGTTTGCCGATTAAACTGCTACAGCAGTAAGAAGTGGGCTTCTGTGCAAAGTTTCTCATGCTTTGAGAAGTGGGAAGAAGGTTGCTTTGGCAACAAGGTTATTTGGCAGAGTACAACCTGATAGAACCTGAGGAGGAAGAGGTTTGACAGGAGTACCACAAAGTTCAAAAAGGACAAAACCTTGCTTTAGGATGCACTTTTTCAGTGTAAGGGTTGGCAACACTGCAATGCTATGAATGATTTATTCCTTTTCCCTTCAGGTATTTCGAACTCTCTCTACTGTATATCAGCCTTTGGCTTTAGTTCCCTCGTGCAGATTTATGGTTGATAATGGTGAATTTTTTTTTTAGAGTGTGGTCTGTCACACACAAAGGAGGGTTGTTGATAAGTAGTTGTGGACTGTACCTATTCTATTACCCATCTTAAGTCAGAGCTAATGAAAAAAAAAAAAAGAGGCTATATAAATGAGTGAAAAAAAAGTGTCATCACTGTAAAAGGTTTTAGATACTGGAGTAACTAGGGAAGATTAGTGTTGCTTAATACTAAATAGAATCTGATGAGGAAAACTGAATGAACTTCATAAAATAAAAGCTGGAGTTCAACTGAACTTCAGAAGCACATTTTTAGGATTTATATCCACAAATAACACGAATAATATCTGAATCATGAAATTACACAGTAAGAATACCAGCAGCAGTAGTCTTGCTTTAAGCAGACTGCTGTCTTAAAATGTAGGGCCCCTGGACTCTTTTTGGTAATAGCGGGAAGCTTCCACTATGGCTTCCTGTATAGAGATAATATAAACTCTTTCTACAAATAGAATAAAAATGGTTGAAAGTCACAATGACTACTAAATGTCTTATTTGTTATTTGTATTTCAAAGGGGGAAAAACCTTGCTTTGACCATCTGTATTCTGATTTGCCAGTAAGGAAAGCTACACCAGGAGATTCAACCACTAAAAAACAGTCGGTGATGCCATGTAAGTAACAACATTACCTAGATCGTTATCTGGGGTGGAAAATTATCCTGAGAATTCTCTATCTGTAGAAGTCTCTGTACAAAGTAATTTAAATACAGTTCAGCTTCTGCTAAATAGGTTTTGCCATCAAAGATTCAGAGGAAGCTGAATTTCAGCTTAATGTGCTTTGGTTTGGGAGCACTTTAAGAAAAATAGGTTGCTTTCTTTTTTATTTGATGGTTTTGAGTCTTCTTTATTTTATTGCTTTTTTCTTTAACCTGAGAGTTTGCATCTCTCTATCTCCATCAATTCAGTAGGTCCTCTTTTCAAAAAGTAGAAATGTACTTCTATGATGAACATTTGCAGTGATCTGGTCGCTGAACTGTCTCTCAGGTGTCTGGAACCAAAAAGTTTAGAGCTCTTCTCTAGAGCCTTGTCAACACTCTTCATTTTCTGGCTTGCAGCAAGAAACAAATAAAGTCAGTGAAGTTTTCCTGTAATTGGTGTAATATGTTCCCTGTGGATAACATAGCCAAGCAGGTGGGCAGCATTCTTTTACATCAGCTATATCATCCAAGCAATCTCCAAACAAAGGGTATGATGAATTATTTTGTGATGAGAAATGTCTGCCAAGGCACCCTGGGATTAGTGTTAGAACTGGTCTTATTTAACATCTTCATTAATGATCTGGAAGAGGGAGTAAACAGACTGTTAATCAAATTGGCAGATACTACACAGAAATAACTCTAGGATCCTAGCTAGACTAGAAATAAACACAGACTAAAAACAAAGGCAAATATTAAGAAGATAAGAGTAATTTGTGAAAATCGTTTCTCTTTGTCTGCGGCCACCTTTAGGGTATTTTATGAATTTTGATTTCGTAGACTTTTGTATGAGCCACACATCAAAATGCTGTTTATATTGCAATTAATCATCTGCTTGAGAGAAGTAACATAAGATACAAGGTTTCCTTCTTTTCAGCAGGGATAAGGGGGTAAGGTAGTAGAAACAGTGTGGTTTCATACTTAAGCAAAAGAGTGCACTACTGTCCAGAGACAAAATCTACCCTGCACGATTACCTGTCAATATCAGTATACCTTTATTATTTTAATTTTTGACCACTTCTATAGTATTGAAGTGAAAAGAGCTGACTAGCATTTGCTAGACCCCTCTACAGACACCCCAACTTGATACTTGTGGCTACTTTTTCAGGTGGATTAATTGAATTCATATTTTTATGAGTTTCATTTAATCAAAATTACATATGGTCTAATAATGCCACAAAACTGATCTGATGATAAGATTTTCTAGAAATAGTGGGGTATTTTTTAATTAATTCTCCTTAAATTCCTTACTGAAATAATGTTGTATCAGCAGTTTCATGATTTTGATAGGGTTCCATATCAATATATCCATGCTGCAGTCAACACTATAGTTTCCTGTTTAAAATTTGTTTTTAAAAGAAAAATGAAACTCATTATTTGTAATATGCCAATCTTATACAAGGTCTTGTAAAGTACAGAAAAGAGTAGTTATAATCACCATCTCTAAAAATCAGGCGCATACAAACAACACAGAACAAAATTCTACTTGATTTTTCAGAAGCTGTGAATGTACTTCATGTGTAGTGTTCTGTGTGCGCTGTGTATAGGCAAGGTGTGTTCCTTATCCCTGTCAGTGAGATGGAGATGTTTAGACCATGGTAATGCGGGCTGTATGCATTTCCCTTGGAAAAGTCAGTTGTTTCTGTAAATTGTGGATAAATCTGCCCAGCATGCGTTAAGTTGGAAATAAGCGGCCTATCTGTAGGAGGCGATATTGCAGTTTTTGTGGTATTTGGAACTCTGCTTTAGTTCTAAGTGCAAGCACAGGAAGCAGGCTCCTGATCCAACAGCGCTCTCAGGAGGAAGCTGGCAGTACAACAGAATCTGAATAAGTCAAAAACTAGAAAAGCATTACTGCAAGTGCATCTGTCAAACTGGGGGATGCAGGAGAAAATGAGGTGATGACAGGTTCAGCAGAAAGAGAAATAGCATAATATGAAGTGAGTTAATGATGCCAGCAATTTTTAGCAGTTGAGAAAATAAGGGCTGCACAGGCAAGGTGGCACTCTATGATTTATGTGCAAGCGGAAAGCAAGGTGATATTTTTTGAAGTGTGTGTTTTAAGCTGCTAGGCTAAGTTCAGATGTTCAGCTTCTCTGTTGCGCAGGATATAATTATAAAAACAGTTTTGCTGGAATTGTCCAGTTATTCAGTGATTTGTTCTCTCTTGTGCTCCAGAAAAAATGAGATTACTTACTATAAAGAAATATTTATTGACAATCAAGGAGTTTTTTTTTTATGCAACATCTATGCTGAAAAATTTGATTTCAATTGAATTACTACTCTTGTCTCACCTATAAAAAGTAATAAAAAACTTTAATTGAATTAAAAATGACTATTATAAAGATTTTATTTCTATTTAAGAAGTCATTTGTCTTGGCCCAAGATGCCTGTGACTTTCATCCCACTCATAAGAAACTATAACGTGGGCTGTATAGTAGAAATAAATCATGCCATTCCAGGTACCTGAGTTATTATTCATACTAACAGCATAAATATTAAAGGAAATGAAAAGCAGTAGAATGCTTAAATTAAGCTATGTTATTTTCCTTATGAAAATCAGTAAGAATTGAAGAGATATAAAATTTGACAAAAAGCTGCGACATAATTCTAAAAAATTCTAATAATGGGAAAAATCAAGAGACCTTTCACATTTTCTTGGCAAGAATTTCTTTTCAGTGTCTGTTTGCTACAGTTTGTTTCAAGGTATTTTGTGTGTAAAAATTAGTGTACTTCACTGTACACTGGTGTTATATGTGCAATGTATATTTTGTGAGCTGGGCAAGTTATTTTAGGAAAGAAGTGTCTGTTATAGATATAAAAATATTGTTAGTGTGGCCTAGGTTTGAAGATTTATATAATTAAAGAAGATGAAGCAATTAGAATTGGGTATTGTGTTCAAAGAGTGTTCATTTGGCCCTCCATATTTCCAGGCTTGTTTAGTATCTCAAATTTATTTCTTGCTAATTGCAGTCAGGGTATAAGCTGCTAAAGTTTTTCTTTAGGTGATGACTTCCTACTCTAGAATGAGTTTGATATCTCTACTTGATAGGTGTCTAAAAAATGTTTAATGATGAAACTTCCAGCTAAAGAAAGAGGCTATCCAGATGGAATATTATTCAGTGCATTGTATATTAGGGGCATTTAAAAATAATAAATAATCACTGTCAAAGGAAGCTTGTTGAACTAAGTCTGCAGTAAATAATAATAAATAATCCTGGAGCATAGCAGTTAAATTTTAAAGAAGTACGCATGTGATCATGTCAGTTTGTAGTACAGTAGTCACTAGTCACTGTGAGAATAGTAGTTTTTAAAATGGCAAAGGAAATGAGATGTGTATTCATCAATGTATGACTGATGTGCTGACAGGATCCTAATTATGTCATGAACACAAGAATGCTGTAATACAACTTCACCATAAGGGACTTAAGGCCATAATATATTTTATCAGCTGCTGTGTGGAAGGAAAATCTATTGCAAGAATTTGGTTTTTATGGGTCTGCTGAAGAAGTGTTGATCATTGAATCAAGTAATGAATTCTCAAGATCATGGTAATCAGAGGGATAAGTATCTGATGTGAGAAATATCTATTAAAGAATTTCTCCCGATTCTCATCAGTAGTTGGGAAGTCTCATTGCCTTAGCAATATTTTCTTTATAGCTCTGTCTATAAAATATCGTAATATGTTTTGTACTACTGGTCTTTTCTGTCTTCTCGGTGCAAACCAGTAGCAGACATTTTAATTCCATGTTCTTGTTAAAAGTTGTAACAATATATTGCATAAAATAATGTTTTTTATCTGCATAGTCCTATATTGAAAATTTCAATTTCCGTACTAAGAGAAATCACTGAGAATGATAATAACCTCTATCTAATCTACAAGTGACACCTCTAGCTCTGTTTAGACCTAGTTCTAAAATGAAGAGGTAACTTTGTCCTTTACTGCATTAGCCCGAAAGTAGATGTACCGTTACATGTACTTCCTTTTCTGGATTCCGTGCGCGGAAAAGACAGGTTTCCCAATGACCATCTATGGAGAAGCTGATGATCACACCTACACTAATGTTAGAAGAGCAAGCTACACAAGTAAAATAGGCTAGCCTGTTGTAGGAATTGGTATGCCAAACCAATTAAGTATTCTATTTACCTATTATTTTAAAGGAACTGGTATTGTTAGCAACAAATACTCCAGCAAAGTTGAAACAAATTGCACAGGGGTGGCATCCATTTTTTAAAAAATCAAAAGAAAGATATTTTGGTTAGGCTGAGGCTGAAACTAACTTTTCACATTGTCTGATATCACTTTAGGAGTGTCAATGCTAGAATACTCAAACTTAAGATCTTTAACACATTGATAATTTCTCATTTTTTTGTGGTGACTTTGACATCACTATACATTTAGGTAATTTTAAGATGTTCTACAGTTTTCTACACAAATCTCATGGACAAAGGAGATTCTTTACAGCACAGCCTGTAGAACATACCCTCCCAACTGGCAGTGCTTGGACTGCACCAATCTGCTGGATGAGGGCTGGGCACGTGCCTAGGTACACATCTAAGTTTCTTTAAAAGGGACCATGCGTTTTCATCAAACTAAAGGGAAAGGTTCTTGTGCTTATGCTAGTGGAAAAAAAGACAAAATATTTATCTGTTCTGTTTCATCCAATTTGAGCAACGTTTGAAGAAAATACTTTGACGTTTGGAACAGTTGTGTATTCCAGACCATGCATCACAACATTATTTTTGCCTGTCAAAGGCACTGCTTTATCTTGTCCATTCACTATTTACAAATCTTCACCAGACTACTCTACACAGCAGAACTGACTGGAAAAAGCCCAAGATGTACACATTTTTCTTAGAAAAGGAATAGGGTTGAAGGGAAGGGGAGATCTTAACTAACAGATGCACAGTAAAAGTCCTCAGAAGCTGAATGGTGATGCATCGTCTGTTTTGCATAACAGTTGTAATAAAAACATGATGTTTAAATAAAGGGATATAGTTTTATTTCACTTTCATTTCCTTGCTTTTTTTGCTTTGTCAGAACATCTGATATGTCTAGCAATACTCTAATTGCTTTACATCTATGAAAATATATTTTAATATTCTGTCTAGTGTAACAACATTCATGAAATACATGCTTTTTCTGTCTCCTGCTATCACATCATTGTTACCTTGTGGTAGGGAGTACTGCACATTAATTATGTGCTTCATTAAAATATTCTCTTTTATCTTCAAGCCTTGAATTGATCTTTACTCTTAGATTATAAAAGAGAATAAAGATGTGTTCACATTTACCTCTTCAGATTCAGCTTATAGTCACTGCTTTTCAGAAGTTATAAGCAGTAGAAAAGAATTTAGTCTAGAATGGAAAGATTTCAGAAAAATTAATTTAAAATACAAGCTTGTGTATACATTCTTGTTTTTCCTACAGCTTGTCATACTTTAGAAGCACAACTAGACCTCCAGTTTACCTGGCTGTATGTAGCTTTCTGATGGTTCCTCTTCTTTTATCCCTGATATCTACTGGTCACCATCCTCCATTTCTCAGCTTTTTTTTTTTTTAATGCATAAGACTTAAGCAATCAAATACATACTATATGGAGTATCATCATCTTTATTTGCGTATTGTCTCATCTCTAACAGTCTGTTTCTTTGGAATTACTTTAATCTGATTTTTGCTTCTCTCAAAAACAAGCCTATATTGAGCATACCCAGCACTTTAATAAAAGAAACAGTTATCAGTGCTTGTTTTACTTTGTTAATAACTGTGCTAAAATCAGTATTCCTAAGGTAGTGAATAGTACTTTCACATCTAACATTTAACTTGTGTTGCTTCTGCCAGTAAATGATAACTGCAAGATCATTGATGCATGCAACTGACCTGGAAAATACAAGTAGTTGTCTGTGTGTAGTCATGCCTGAATTCTTACAGGTAGTAAGATTACTTAGCTAAGCACTCACACTTTTTGTATGGTGCCAGATGTACAAGTGAAAAAGGATTGATCTTAACATGGGAACACTAAATGTACCATTAAAGCCTTATCAACTGCTGTGAAATATCTGAAGAATTTGTTCCAAATCTGAGTTTAAAAAACTCTGGTAGATGAAATGAGTGATGAGAATGTAGAAATTATCCATGTTATAAAAAATGACAAAAACTTCAAAAAAGACTAAAAAAAAAGGCAGACAGATGGTGGCAGGTGTCATCTTTGGATCCAGGGTACTTTTATAATCATCTGACTCATGAATTTCTCTCATTTATTACTATCAAAGAGAGGATGAAACAGCTTAGCTTCAAGGCTATACTGAAGCCCTTTACATCTAACTCCAAGCACCTGGCTCACTTCAGGAAGAAAAGCTACTCATCTGTCAGTCTCCAGCTTGAAACTGGCAGTTCCCATCCACTGTTTGCCAGGTACAATTACATCAGCTGGCACAAGACATTAGACTCCCTCTTAAACCATGACAGAACTAAGTTCTCTAGTTTTAAGAGTTATTACTTTGAATTCTGTTAGATGCTGAGTTTTCTGATACATTGTTATCAAAGAAATTGATAACATAGGATATAATAATGAGGTTGCAGTCTTCTAGAATCCATCAAAATCCGTAGCAGATCTTCCTTAAGACAGTTATTACTTGTTCAGTCTGAATTTAAATTATGCCAGACATTCATCAGTGGATTCCCAGGTCATATAGAGATGCATTGAGACAGAGAGTGCTAGAAAAAAAACAGGAAAGCTTTTCTAGTTAGATGAGTTAGAAAAACAACAAAGAATAAAGGTTTTACTGAATGCCACTTTACTATACATTAGAGCAAACCAGAAGTACACACATGGGAAGTTACCACATCTCCATACACACACCATGTCTCAGGTGAGGTGTAGTAGTTAACAGCTGAGAAGTAGCTATCTTCAGCTGAGCTCTAACAGGATTTTCACAAATTATTAGCTTTTCTGAAACTACTCTGAGAAAGGGGGATTGTTTATAATGTATAACATTACCTAACCTGTTTAAAAGAAATGCTTCCATTTGTTGTCTACAGACTACTTAATGCAGTATAGCTGGACTCTTAAAATTAGCTCAGAAAATGAAAAAAAAAGGATCAAATACATTGTTTGCAATAAATAGATCCCAAATACACCTCCTTTGACTTTATTAGGCATACACTAGGGAAGAACTTGGTCTGCTCTTTCTCTGGTTAATGCTAACCTCCAGTTGCTGATGCCATTATTAAGTTAATTGTTTGGATTATCAATCTGTGTCAACAAAGCTTTCAGAGTGCTTGATGAGATATCAAGCATCAAGCTGTGATGCATTAAAAAATGATGAATTTACATCCAGGTAAAACAATGCCCTTCAGCTATAATAATGAATCACTACTTTGTTTACAAATGGGTATTCATCATGAGACATGGCAAGCACAGACAGTTTTGAAGGGGAAAGGCATTAGCACAGTAAATGATCTTTGCAACTAAAGCTGAATACATAGCAAAGTGAAAAAGGAGGGCATGTCAAATTATCTTTTCAGAAAGGAATTATGAATGCAAATTCACACTGGTGTTGCCTGACTCATATTAAATATTAACAAAAGATACAATTCAGTATTAAGGTGTCCTTTATCAGAAGAGATAAATCAACACAATAGACTTCTTCCAAAAGTTTCATTATTGAATAGAATTTCTCAGTATACACTTTTAGACCCTGGACTAAATTGTTTTTCTTTTACTCAAAATTGAAAGCTACTTCCGCTAACAGGCAGCAGGTGCCAGTGGTCTACCTCCCACCATTCTGGCAGCCAAGGAAGATTCAACTATGTTGGCTGTCCCTCCTCATGCTGCTTCTGCCATTGGTTGGGAAGGTTGATATTATTTTGCTAGGCCTGTCAGCCCAGATAACTGTGTGACCACATCACGAGTAAATTTAGTGTAATTAATCTCACAGAGGCAGTGAAGATAGTAGTGCACAGGCTCAGGAAGCCAGAAAACATGCAAAGAAGTGCCAGAGGTCTGATACTGTGATTTCCAGCAAATTACTAATACTGGGAAGGTTATAATTATTAAAAGTATGCCTGCCTGTCCTGTAATCATAACCAGATCATGCATTACATATATATTGAAATCTAATTTATTGGTTTTACAACTCTGGAGTCATTAATAATGTCTAGAGCAGTACCTTCAATGCCGTAAACTCTGTATCCTTATGACGCATTTCTGATTGTACAGATACCCCACTCCATTGGTATTATATGTTAGGTTATTCAGATGAATACCAACATCCAGTGCTGGGGACATGTCAACACAAGGAGTTCAATTAAGCCAGATTATAAATTAGAGACATATTAATACCCCAGCAGTAAACTACTGCTGTGAAAATCTGAATGAGTTGTTTGTTAATTCTAGAAGCACCAAGTCTCTTAGAATGTTCTTTGGGAGAGGAATCTACTGTACAAAATTCAACCGTGGGAGAAGTCTCTAATCATATTATTCAGGCTGGTTACCAACATTCTACCATCATAAATTGTAAGACTCCTGAAGCAGCTTTCTTAGGCTGGCCTGTGTCTGAAGATTCTTAGAGTAGTCTTGGTTGATCTCTTCAGCAATTATGTTGCAATTGTCTCAACAACATAGTTTGACAAGAAAAAAGTGCTCTGGCCAAAGTGCACATTCTGATGGAAGTTTTGACAGACAGGCAGTAAGTATTTATGCCAGATAATAAGTGATTCTGAAGTTAAAGAAAATTTGTTCTTTCCTCAGGGTATGAGAAAAGAATTTGTGAAGTCAGTGTGCTGCTAGCACTCACTGTTCTCTCTCTGTGCAAAATACTTGTCAGCCTATACACTGAGGAGAAGAGGAAACCTCAAAATGAACAATAAGACTTTCATGCTGTTAGCATCTTATCTTTGACATCAACAATATAGATCCCAGAGCACATTAAATTTAAAATAAAACTGACACAAACTTCAGGACAGAAAATAATTTTCCAACTTCAATTTGAAATACGCTGGCAAATATTTTGTTTCTGAAAGGAAAATATGAGCAAGGGATGGCTTTTTCTTACTACAGAAAGTGCAGTGACATTCAGAATAATTTTATACAGCTTCAAGGCAGTTAGTAATATCTACAGCAACTATATGTTAACAGTGCTCACTACCATCATGAATTATTGGTTTTTTTCATGAAGAAGGTAATTTTTTTCCCCCTTGGTTGCAGAGTTGTCTGCCAAACTTCTGTGAAAAATTACAAATAGCTCTAAGAATTGTTTATATAAGGCAGTAGAATACTTGCAAAGATAGGCTGGAAATGTTGCAACAATTCCCATTTCTACATTACATGACAAAAGAATCACCTTTGTGTTCAGAATTTTAATTTACAAACACAAATTATTACAGGTCATTTGATTGAAGCTGTTTGTCTGTTTATCATTTAATTACTTTGTCTGCCTGGTATTCATTCTCTTGGAGATTATTGCTTCTGTAGCGGGAGAAACCACACATGAAACAGGTTCTGAACAACTGCCATTTACTACACAGGATATTAAAGTAACCCTAAGCATTGTCAATATAATTTGTTATGGTGATCTGGGTGAGGTAGTGAACCATCTGTGATGGTTCAGGAGTTGCTCCTGCTGTGGGAGCAGAAGCTTTCAACAAACAGGTAGGGAAAATAGCTGAGAATGGTAAAATCCACTGTTATCTGACTGTGGCAATAATAATAAGCTTCTTTGGATATTTCTTATTAGTGTTTCTTATTAGTTCTTATTATTACTTTCAGGCAGAAAGGTTCATGTGCTTAATCTGAAATTCCAGCCTTGTACCTTCCTAAGAACTCATGTAGTATGAAAGTCTCACATGTTTTACCTGTAATTATTGTCTGTTTCTGTCGCGGAAAAAAAAATATAGTTCAGTCTACTGCTCAGGACTCTGACTGTTTTGAATATTTTTTTTTATTTGTAATATGCATCATTCACATTCATGGTATATTGTAAAATATAACTCAGTACAACAAAATAATGTATCCAGAATTACATAGAGGGAGCTCTTGCTTTGTTTTTCCAATGGAGTAATGCAATATTTCTTGGCAATGGCACATTTTTATTATTTGTTGTAGGCTAAAGCAGCAACACCCAAGATATTGTGTCATTTGCTGACTTTCTCATCTTATCTAGAATAATTAATTTTCTTTAAAATGCAGATGTTTTCAGCTGCTGTTTCATATAAAGATGTTTAAAAAATAAATTCTGTGTGAAATTGATGCTTCAAGATCTCCCATTGCTCAAATAAATTTCTTATTCTGGGGTGTATAAAATACTGTGTAGAAGAATTAACACTTGTCATGAACCTAGTGCAGTTTGGTCCCTCCCTTTATCTTGGATTTGTAACTATGTATTTGGTTCCCATCATTGTTAACCTGTTATTTAATCTGCAGTTGCAGTTCAAAACCTCTCATCTGTTCAATGTACTTGTTGTGTTTCAATTTTTCTTTTCCTGGAGTTGTTTGCTTTTCGGAGGTTTGAAGTTCAGCTGCTAAACAAACACTAGAAAGAATAAGGTTTCCTCCCCTGTTACTTATATGAAAAGATTTGTTTTTGTTATTGTTTGGTTTTGTTCTTTTTTTTCTTGTAGGGAGTTGGCAAGTACATGCTTCATAGACCCTTAGGGTGGCAACTAGAATTCTGTGCAAGGAAAAGAAAAACTTGAACCAGAATCTCATGCTGCATGTGCTAACAAAACAAATACTCTTATGTGTATGATTTTCTAAAAGTGGCTGACTTATGTACCAATTTTCTACATGAGATTGTATTCACCTTATAGTTGTTTACAGTCTACAAGTGAGACAAATAAGTATTTTTAAAAGCTGTTAGTTACACTGCAATTTTTAAAGAAAATTACATCTGCCAAATAGAGCATAGCTACTAAAATGATCTGGTATAGTATCTACAAGTTTTGCCATTCTTTACAATTCAGTGTCCTAGGTTTTTTGCTCAATAACCTAGATTAGTTACATGAACTGGCAGACTGTCAGTCCTGGAGGACTAAATAAGCTGGCTGCTCAGACTGGATGCTGTAGTACGTTCTGTTAGATGTGTTTCGAGGTGCAGTCACTCTCACATCACCTTTCTCCCTGTCTGAGTTATTCCAATAAATCTGTATATCATGAAGGATTTAACACACATTGAGAATAAACTGGGATAGTTCATAAAAGTCGATGAAACTCTTGTTTATAGAGGTGGAAGTGTTACAAAATATTTTCTCTGGGTTGAGTACAACCATGCTGTTCTCCGAATGCAGAGGGTTTGTAGTTTACATTCTGTGATGAATTTGCAGTAAACTGTTGTGTTATTGTGGGCTGAATGATCTGTCCAAAAAACCCAAAACCCACAAAAAAACAACCTTTATCAAAATACCACTGAAATAAAAATTAACTGTAGCCAGTGTATTTTCTAGCTCTCTTCTGATAAGTATAGATACTTGTTAACATGTATGCATTTCTTCAATGCTAGTACAAAAATTCTTTTACTTTGGAAAAAAATCCAACTTTATTTTTTGATTTGGTTATGTATAGTAAGCTTATAGTCTGTCCTTCGTTTTTTGTTAGTGTTTACAGTGAATTGACTTCTGAGTGACGAATTTTTGTATTGTCATAAAGAAATAACAGTTTGTAGAGAATAGTACTAATAACAGCAACATTATTCCCAGATGCTAAAAAAAACATGTTTTCTTGGACTTGAAGATCTAAGAGATCATATGGCTTAGCCAATTGTCACTGATTTGTCTGGTTAAGCAATCAAAAAAACTGACTCTGATTACTCTGTCCTGCAGTAATAATCTTTAATAATCATGCAATCTACAGTGTTTGATCCCAGATGAAAGAAAACTCTTTTTTTTTCTGAGAATTGTGTCTTGGATATACTCATACAGATTTATATGTGTTACAATGTTTCAGCATTATCAGTGTAAATATTTAAATGCTTGTGGTTACAGTGCCTGTTTTTGAGATAATTACAGTAGCCATTGAGTTGTTTGAGTGTATCTTGTCAGCCCTGACTTGATTTAGATTTTGTTCCAACTTTTGAATGTTTCCTGTAGAATTTACTAGTTTGCATAAAGAATAAAACACAAAATGCTGAAATGACATATTTCTGATTATTCTAAGGTATAGTTTTCCTTTTGTTAAAATACAGTAAATTGTTTTGTAAATTACAGTAATTTATACAGAATATTTTGGTAAATGTTCATATGTGGTACATATATACTGCTCAGAGTAGCAAAGCCCAAAAGATTTGAAATAGAAATTCACACTGAGAGTGGCAAGTGAAATAAGAACAATTCTGGGTATAGAAAACAATAAAAAGGTTCATCCTAGAGAAATGCCAGCTTTGATGCATAATTTTTAATCACTCCATCAAGTTGCATTGCAATTCTGGGTCTTGAAAAGATCACAAGTAAGTGATGTGAAATCACACTTTCACAAGAATTCTTGGCATGAAGCAAGCGTTTCTTATTACCTTTGTTCAGAATGGCCAAGGAATTATGTCATTCAAACTTGCTGCAGATAAGATTGATAATTTGAGCTGCTTTTGTATAATTATAACTAGTTAACTAAGTCACACAAAAATATTGACCTTATGCTGGTATTTAGTAAACTTTATTGTAGTAATTTTGGTTTATATGCTGAATTCAATTTAAATTTATGTATATTTATTTTATGGTCAGTAAAAAATTTATATATATATATAAATCCAAGAAGAAGTAGACTCATATTCACAAAAGATATTACAAAAATAATCTGTTTCATACCCAATGCCCTAAAACTTACTTATTCAAAACTGAACAATGACTGGAATCTATCCAAATGCAGATGAATGCTAAAAACTGCCAGTATACTGCCAGTATAAAACCAGTCTCTCTTGCAAGTATTCAGTGTCCCAAAGGGAATAGTTAGCCGTACATGGCCATCCGTAATAGCTACTTTCCCAGGAATAGAGGGGAAGAGAATGTTTGTACAACCATCTTTGGTAAGTTGAACTGCTTTTTCTTCATATTTTATTGTGGTATAGTGGCAATCAATGAATCCAGAGAAAAAACTGTCTTGCTAATTGCGGTTTCAGAGGCAGAAGCAGAAGAACCAGTCAGAGCAAGTGTTAACTCTCTACTCATCTGTTGTGCTACCTTACTTTATAGTTGGCTTTTATGTTGTCCTTTCTGTCTAGCAGTGAGGTTCTTCTTGTCCTTTTGATTTTGCTGTAACTTACAACTTTTTGTCAACATACTTGGAATATCATTATATAACTCACTTCGAAGGTGGTCTTTTTGAGCACTGAAATGTAAGCCCTTACCACAACTGTTCAAGAGCCAGGATAGCAGAGGGGAGACAAAGAAGAATAAGAGTCCAGGAAGTCTTAAATTAGGATTTTCCCCATCTCAAACAAGGCCTACAAGACAAAAACACCCCCACGGTTCTTGGCAGAGGAGGATGTTTCTGATAGCAATCATCTGATTCAGACAAATTCTTAAATAAGGATAAGGATAAGCAACATAACTCGTTAAGTAAGTAGTCTTCCCCTTTGACACAAGTACCACATTCTCTCCAGAGTTTATGACCATGGGAAAGGAAATACAAAAGTTCCTAGACTTTTACGGGCCAGGCAGACAGAATCTGAGCTATTCCAGAGGAGCCTTATCTTCCTCTTCCATGTCACAGTTCTGTCCTCTAGTTCATGAAGAGAAAGAGCTATTCAAAGCACGTCTAGAAGGATTCAAGAGTTGAAGAAAATCCCATGCACTCTAAGAACACTGTGGCCTTCTTCACAATGAGAAAATAGTAGGAAAAGCTATTTTTTGTCTTTAAGCAATACATACAACTGTATTAATTGATGGAGATCAATTGTGGGATTTTGCTTTAGCCGAGTGAGAAGAATTCACTTTGTCTCATCTTTTTTTTTCTCTTGGTATTTTTTTTTTTCTAAAACCAGAGCACTGTTGTATATTAGTACATTGAAAGAAAGCAGCAGAAAGCAATGTGAAAGGTAGGGCTCCCAGGAGGAGAACACACTGTTGCACAGATGTTAAGCCAGACTTACAGAGACTTGCAGGCGCAAAGGTTTCTTAGTGAGATCTGGAGCTGAAGGCACACATCACTTCTAATGGGGGAAGCTCATTCAGTAGAGAGAGTGTGCAGCAGGCAGTGATGCTGAAGGATGAAGATGATGATGAAGACGATTTTGCACCATGCTGTTTCTCTAGTGCCACAAAATTTCTGTGAAGATTTGCTCTAACTCTCTGCTAACTGTTCTTGTTTCTGATGCCATCAGCAATGATTGGTAGAATGCTATATAGATACAAAGGATGCGCTCTGGTTAGTTGGTGTGTTATGGAATACTATTTACTGAATATTTAAATAACTATTATCACTTTTGCTGTGACTTTTTTTGTGTGCTTTGATTTTCTTTAGGCCAAATTCAAATTTACAAAACAAGATGAAAGGAACAGACAGTGAATAAGGGGTGATTCTCTTGCAAGTGGTACTTGCTTCTTATAAGAACATACCACAAAGCGTATTTGATGACAATTGGACTGAATTTTCCAGTTGAGCATCCTCTGAAAGGAAGGAAATTCTGTTGCCTGATCCAAGACACAGTAAGTAGGGCTGATGAGGAAGTTCACATGAACAGTGTACTGTAGGTCTAAACTAAAACCTGAATGCAGATATGCCCTGTGAAGAATAGCTTGGTGGTATAACAGAGGCAGGTGAAAGTCCAAAATAGGGGTCAGGTGGGAGGCAGAGATCTGAGCATCAAGAGTTGGACAAATGAAGTAGCAGACTCTGATTTCCTTATTCCTGACAAGGGCTGTCATTGTGTTCCTTGTTTCTCTCCACAGACATAAAGCAGTCACAAATGAGCTTGGAAGTAGGTTACTCCTGTCAGTGTGTGCTAGGTGTGATCTGAAAAGTCCTGCTAGGTCTGGACTTTGGATTTGCACATTTTTTTTCTGAATTATACCAGGTTTACATGGAAATTAGGAGTTTATCTTATCAGTATATCAGCTCTGGATTAGAACAAGAGCCTGCCAAAGAAATGCTGTGAGCACAGCTCAAGCAGTGTGGTACTCAGGGAGCTGGGCACCTCAGGTGTTTGGCAGCAACAGGTTTTCATTGTGACTTTTAGGTTTGGTTATTTCTGTGTGCTTATATCTCTTCCCTGAGAAAAACAGAATTCAGAACGGTGGCTATAATTAGAATTAAGGAGCTGTCCTATTAAGCCCTGTACAAAATATAGTGAGGAACAGAGCTCTAAAGAACATAGTATCAGGCAGAAGAAAAAGAGAAGTGAAATAACTTATCTTGTTTCTGTAGTAGATCAAGAAAAAGAATGTTTTCTCATTAGTCTTATGATACCTGACCCCATGTTGCTGCTTCCTAATATAACTGTTTATTTATAATTATTTGCAAAGTAGCTTATTTGTTTTCAAATATACTTCATTCTTCTAACAACTTCTGGCCCTCGTTGTGCTGCCCTCTTTAACAACAACTACAAAGTTTTTGCTTTCTCTGGCTAGTTTGTGTAAAGCATTGAGTTCTGTTAACACTACTAAATCAAGCCGTAGCTCCTTCCATGATTGAACCTTGTGTAAGTGCAACATAAATGATCAGAATTAAAGACTGTATTACAATAGTTGAATTATATTTCACTGACAAGTCAATAAAGTTACAATTGTAGAAGTAATTAATAGTGTAGAATTCCTAATCTTTCAAATGCTGATGTCCAGTCTGCACTAATGTAAGTTCATAATCTACTTTCTGAGATCACCTTATCCATCTCTTGTCATACCATTATTTACTCTGTTTATTAATAAAGAAATTGTATTCTCATATATCTAACATAAAGCATGGACTGTAGAGTTGAAGGAGCTGCCAATCCATTGTTGTAAGAAGTGGAGAGTAGAGAATTATCAAGAGAAAATGTTTACACAGATGCCCAAAAGGAGCATTTAGACACAGCAGCTATATTAGCAGAGTTAATTGATAAGCGTGACCCAATTCCCTTCAGTCTAATTACACCAATTCCCAAATTCCATGAAGAATCAACAGCTGAGTAACACACAGCTGGAAGAAGGGCTTCAAATGCAGATGTCTTGCTCTTTTTAACAGAGGATTAAAAAGATTCAGGAGATCATTACGATTAACAGAAACCTTTCCTCATGTAAACTGTGGGGAGAGTCTGCTTGCTCTCTGCTTTCTCAGGAGTGTTGAGAGATGATGAGAACATGTAAATCTTTTCTCTAAAACCATATGTACGGCAAAACCTGGCTTATTATGGAGCATAACAAGTTTGATCCTGAGTGCTATATCATTCATAGCTCAGGAAATTCACTATTTCTCTAGTGATTCTAAATGAAAGCAGAATATATTATTTTGTCATATCAGAATATTTTTTCTTTAGCTTTTTAAACTTTTTTAAAAGTTACTTTTTCTGTTTCTCTTTCAAATGCTTCCTACAAATTTTGTAAATCTCTTTTAAAATTAAAAATATGGGGGTTTTTTGTTTTGGGTTTTTTTACCTTTTGTGGACAGATCTGGATCATATATACATATATACACAGACACATACACACATATATATATATGATATCTGACTTCTTTTTTATGATGTCTTATTCCTGTTCATTGACATTTCTTTTTTCTCTATAGAAATTTATATGAATGTAAAAAAAGTACAGTAATAATTCAAAGTATATTTGAAAAATGTGGAATTCTGTTTCCAGGAAGAAAAAAATCATTAGTCTTCTGTCTGTCAGCATTCTTATGCTTTGAGACTTCTCTTTTTGGAGTATAAATAGCATAGCATGTGCGTTATACAGACATCCAGTACTGAAAGGGAATTGCTACAGCTAGTGTACAAAGAATTGAATTTTACTCAGCAGGAGTATTTACTAGGTCAAAGTAATAGTCAAAAAGTAATCTGGCCTTTAATGCCAGTTAATGCTCAAACTTAGATATCTATAGATGTGAGTTGAATATTGAAAAATCTGCCACAAGAATGCATGCCACTTTTGTATGATGAGAAAAATTTTCAATCCAAGCTGTCCCAGTTTGTCATCCATGTGACAGTATTTGGCAAGGAATTACAGCATCAATTTACATGTGGAATGGATGCAACACACATGGAGGTACTCCAAAGTTGGAGCTGAAGTGTCCATGCTCCTGTATATACCTGGCAATAATCCCAAGTAAGAATATACTGCATAAGTCTTCTCTCTTTTTTTGCCTGCATAAAGAATATGATAGCTTCCATTTAACCTTGAGAGTTTTTTTTAATCTTTAATCAGTACAGAAATAGGATACCCTGTGTCCTTTGGAAAGATTGGCAGTCTGGCCTCTACAGTCTGGAATCCCATTTCAGTTTCCTGGAAGTTGGAATGTTAAAAATGTACCACATCCAACATGGAATAGCACCTTTCCTTGCCTAAGAAGTTTTCTTGTCTGTCCCATTCTTGCCTTTTCATGTGTATTATTTTACTACGATAGTGAACAACTGTCTTTTGGGATCTTTTCTACATGAGGATACAATGATAACATAAAAAACACCAATAAGTTAATTTTTATTATATCCAAATAATGCTCAATTTTTAATGGAATTATGCTTTGATTATGATATCTTCTGTACTACTCTTTTACAGACCAAGCTATTTAACTTGACTTTCACTTAATAATTATAAAGAAACAAACGTGCTGGTTCCATTTAAATAACACCTCTGTTTCCTGTTTGCCCAAAACTTTATAGTAAAGCCTCATTCACAAATTATTAGGTTATAATACCTTCCAGATACAATTATCTCTGACAGAGCAGTAAGTAAAATGAAAGTAACTCTGATAGCATAATTTATTATTATAATATTAATTTTTTAAAGTGGGTATTTTGCAATAATTTTGTTTTTATCTTTTGTTGTTCAACCACAGCCAAATGTATTCCAGATAGAAAGATGCTCTTAACATTTTTTCTTTCTTAGGAAATGCTAAAGTTGAAGCCTCTGAGACTGCTCACTAAACCTTTCTCTTCTAAAACAATTAAACTAATAATTTGGAATAAATTTAATACCAATTAGTATGTCTCATCCATAGAAACCACTTTCAATCTAGAAATTATCTACTTTGAACTGAAAACACAATCTGTTATTACAAACATATCAGCAGTGTATGTAATTTCATAACTACTCTCTGCCAACTAATAGAAAGGCTCTAAAATAGGATTTTTTTCCTGTATAGAGGAAGGTAATTCCATTTTTCTGAGGATTCAAAATTTGATTGACATCTAGACCTAAATGAAACTGTCCAAATTATTAATAAAAGGACCAGATGCCTCCTGGGTGACAAAAACGTCTGTAATTTTTGTTTCTGGAGTTGTGCTTAAGAAATACACGACCCAGAAGCCCAAATAGTCTGACATTTAATTCAAATTGTGTGCTCCTGAAAGTTCTTCAGAACCCTGAAAGGCTTTACTTTTGTCCTCCCATGTGGCCCACAAATGGGCTTCTCTGAAAAAAACGTATTGACAAAATCTGGGGATTTTTATGCTGAGGGCAGTGGAGAGCAATTTGTATAGTTTTGATTAGAAACCAGAGGTTCTGGAGAAGAATGAGCCTGAAACAAGTCTGTCAAATGCTTCCACTGGGTGTTTTTAACTTGATGATTTAAAAAATGTGAAGCAAATATTTGTAGGATTTTCTTCTGTTGAGTTCAAAGAATGTACTTCAAACTTGTATGCAGAAGGCTGTATTTTTTTTCAGTTAAGTGCTGACTCCCACTGTACTCATTTAATCACATTTAAAGATCTAATATTTGTGTCTAATTTGTATTTCTCTGATCCACCCTGTGCATGGGGACAATGAGAATCTGTGCAGTCTCTGAGTACACCAGGAAATTAATTGTGACTCAGAACCACAATTTCTCTTGTGTTTTCCTTCCTTTCCAGTGTGGGACTGTGGGATTACTCCACGGGTCTGTATGGAGCATATTACTTGGTGTTGTTTAGATGGCCATGTACTTTGGCTAGCAAGTATCAAAATCTCACCTTTAAGCATGTCTATGAGGAGAGAGAGGAAAAAAAATCAATATTCAATTTGGTGGACATATTTCTAATAATAAGCTTATTCATGATAAGTAATACTCTGCTTGTGAAGGTTAAAAAAATATCTGTAAAGTATGGTTCCTTACAAATAGCCACAGAACCTGTCTTTGAACTGTTATTCCAGTGATTCAATATTCCAATCAAGGTATTCTTTGGAAAACAAAGAATGCAGCTCAAATATGAAAAAAAAAGCAACGTTTCTCTTGAAATTACTTTTTCATGCTTATGAGCTGAGTTTATTGAATATGGTATCTCATGATCTAGCATGTCATGTCAATTGTGGTTTTGAACAAAACATTACTATGTAATTAAATTGAACATGAGAACTAACACTTTCTTACATCTCCTTAAGCATTTTTCCATTTCCATATCCCCTTATCTTAAAAGTCTCCTTATTTCCATAAGCACAGTCAATAAAAAGTTGTAGCAATGTATTGTTTCTCCAATAGTACAAGGAAAAAACTTTCTAGAACTAATGTAGCAAAAGAGTACATTCTCTAAAAGACAACCTTCATTTTTGGACAGCTTTTTGCTGCCAATCCAAGCTGAGCATCAGGTTTAAAAAGATCCCAGATTACTCTCTGCATTCAAAGGCCATATTTCCAAATGAAGTGAAATTAGATAGTCCTTTTATTTGCTTTGTTGCATGCTGAAAAGCATTAAGCCAAACTGAATGCCTTCAGAAACATACATGCCTTGGTGCCTGTCACATTGTGCTGAATGTAAAAACTATGATTGATATAGAAAAATACACACATTAAAAGAAAACAGTTAATTTTCAGCTGCTTGGCTTTATTAAAAGCTTACACTAAAGGTGACATAAAACGATTTAGCAAAATATACATTGGCACAGGTAGAAAACTTCACTTTCTGTTAATAAATATGCTGCAACTACAGCTGAAGCCTGTGTGAGTTACAGGATTTTAAAGGCACAGTTGGGCCTTTCTAAACACATTACAATATAAGAAGCTCAATAGTGAGATTTTTCTCTTCTAGGTAGATATAATTCCCACAAGAAGTAATGTGCATGCTTTAGAAGTCCAAGCATAGATTTAAACAGGTTTGCTTGTCTTTATTCAGATCCAGACCTACATGTACTAGTGTGCAAAAGAAAGCAAGCTGATTGATTTCCATAGGAGGAAAATGTAATTCTTTTCCTTTTACAGCAAACTCCGCTTTATGTGACTAGTATTACTCCAAATCAGTATCAGAGTTAGTGAGGTCAAGGTCACTTTATGTGCAGTATGCACACATGCAAATATGGAGATATTTCCATAAAATTCTTTTAAAATGCCAAGGAAGTGCTAATTGAGAGTTGAGACCTCTCACCATGGCATGTGTGAGAGCTGGTAAAGTGAGCAGCATCATAATACCGTATTCTGGGGGTTTTAATCACCCAAAGAAATATTGACACAAGGCGGTAATCAGTCTCTTCCTTCTTTCAGTGATTAAGCACAATTGGATTCATATCTTCAGATTTGTTTGTAATAAAATGCAAAACCACTCTGAACTAAGAAAAACTCAGGATCTAATTAACTGCCAATTTTTAGTAAAGCTTGATTAGTTCTAGTCAGTAGAATCTTTTATTGACTTTGCAAGGGCTGAGAAAGGAACTTTGTCACATCCATCAGAGTTAACATGAAGAAAGAAAGATTATTATCTCTTTGGAGCCAGTCTGGTTTTGGCTTTTGCTCTTGTTTCCCAAACCTTTGTTTGAAGCTCAGATGGAAGAAGGGAACTGAATTAACTGAACAAAGGGAGGCCAATATTAACTAGAGAGAAGTATCTGGTTGCCAATATTCTTGTGAGTTTGATTTTTGTAGGTGATGAAAGCATAACTGGACATCTGAGCAGCTACTCCCACAGAAGGGATACTAGTTCTGATTTTTCTTTGCATTCTTCTGGTGGGGAGTGGCTCTCAGAAGAGGCAGCAGATTCTGTTCCAGCTCTTCAGAGATCCCATAGACACACAAGGCTCCCAGCATGGAGGCTTGCATTTCACTATTTGTCTTTGGCAGTATGCATACTCCTGATGGAAATATTTTGATATAAAAACACCCTTGCTTCTCGAGGCTTTCTTCTAAGAAGCCTTTTTATATTGTGAGAAAAAACAGATTTTACATTATAAAAAGCACTTAAACTAACAGTCAACTTTACCTTGCCTAATAATGTTTTAGTATACTCATGAGGGCATGTAACGATACAGAGTAGTTTACACATTCTCAGCATCCACGGAGTTTTCTTCAAAGCGTCATCTTTGTGGTTGAGAAATGAAATGAATAATGTAACAGCCCTCTGCTTAGCTTTCATGTCTGAGACACATTTGTATACACATACTGATTGGATATGTGGTCTGAGGCAAAATTTTCAATCAGAGGATACCTATGGATTATTTCTAAGACTGATTCAAATTGGTGATGGAAAGAAATACTTACATTAAGCTAAAAGGAGAGAGAAGGGCAAAAGAATAGTAATATAAAACCTATTTATATTTCCATTTTAAAAAGTATGATAAAACAAAAAATATTTTGCTATTGCATCCATTTTCTCAGCAAAGAAGAATGTTATTCTGCAACATCCGGAAAAAGTATTTTTGTAGGATTTTTACTTTCTTATTGTGATAGACTAGTATTAGCCAGAAATAGCTTTGTATGTTCGCTTATTTAACATAACAAATTCTGTAGCAAGTTGTCATACTTTTGGCATTCCAGGCATGAAAACATAGGTCCTGAAACTGATTGGAGGCTGAATGACAGAGAGAAAGATCATTAATAGTGCACAAGCACCTTCCTTTAGACAATAGGATAATTAATCTCTATGTTTTCTTCCCCATTTCCTAGCAAACAGGCTTTGAATAATGTCTCCATTCAGGTTATTTTTGTTGCTTGTATTGACATATATCTGCATTTCCATTTGAAATATACCTTTATTAAAAAATAGGAAAGCTGTTTTTTAAAACCAAGATAATAACTCTATATAGCTGTAACTGTAATGAAATGTATGGAAATATAAACTCCTATTTACCATACTGTATTGAAATGAAGCTTATGGTATTTTTCTATTGTTTTATGCCATTTGGTTAAAAATCATGAAACTCTAGAAACTCTTAATATTATCTACATACTGTTGGATCTGCCTTAGTTTCCTTGCTTGAAAGTGTTTGTGTATTCTCACCCTTGATTCCATGTGTATTCATTTAATTGCTTTCTACCTAAGAGATTTTTTATACAAATCTTAATTGAAAGTGACCATAAAAAAGTAAATTATTGTGAGTGACCAAAATTCATTCAAAAGACAAGACACTGATGAAAGAACAAGTAATCAGAAGGTTACAGCAGAAATATTTTTCAAATAAATTAGCTTCACCAATCTCGCTGAGTGGGAAGCTTGATCGGATTTTGAATTCCTAGATGGTCCCTTTTTTTACACACCTAAAATTCTAATATACTGCCTAGTAATTTTATTTCATGAGATATAAAGTAAATAGTCTGAGTATAGAATATACAATTATTCAGAGTAACAAAGGAATAATGGGATTAGTGCTAACTGGCAGAAGAACATCCTGCCTTTTTCAGATTTAGATACCAAGGAAAATATGGTTGAAAAGTATTACTTTGTATCTGACTTGTAAGAATTTAACAGTTTTTAACTTAGTTTCTTTCTTAGATAAAATAAACTGGGTGTTTTTCTGTGCATGAAAACTAAGAATGAATGTCCTTCAGAATTCAAAACTCTTACAAAAGAGGTGTCTTTTCTTAGGTGAGATAAACAATGTAAGAAAATGAACATCATTACATTCAGAAGTAATATCTATTTTTATTTAGTCTGACAGAGACAAAATGACTTAGAACTGTGAGTTGCATACTAACATTTTCAATGCAGAAGATGGTAGAGTCAACAGTGATTTCATGCTGGCTCCAAGAATCATGGACCCCTTCTGTTTCAATCTGTGAGCGCAAAATAGTTGTGAACCTGCATTCAGTTACATTTGCAAATGCATTTTACTGGATGAAGGTGAATGTTGAAAGATTTTTTTAAGTCTAGTTCAAAGGAATTTATTTGTCCGTGTCTCATCATCTTAACATTACGCAACAATAACTGGAAGTGGTAATATTTGATAACAGCAGACATTAAATATGATTGATATGATGTACTGCAAACATGGTTACTTATTTTCATGTCTTAATAGTAATAAAAGGAAAGAGGGAAAAAGCTGTTTCCTTTTCAATTTCTCACATCCTTGCATGTGTCACTTTGCAGGAGGCAAATTGTTTGGAAAGTCCACCAAAACCAAGATTTTGTGATACAGTTAAATCCAAACATAAACTTCTTAAGTCACCTCTACATTTTATGGTGACATCATATTTTTTGACACTTAAAAGATTTATATCAAAAAGCATGATAGGGTATTTTCCTATTGAAGAAAGAAGTTAGTAAAACTAAAGACAGGAGATATCAAAAGAGTAGTCAAGACAAAACAGCCCCTTTGAAAATTAGGTTTATATTTGCTTTGTTCCTCTCTTACTTTATCCAACCCCCCATCAAAAAAACAACAAAAAAACAGACTAACAAAAACACCACAACCCAATCCTAAAACTACTCCCTATTTATAGGATTTATAGGCACATACCAAATAACTTAATTCAAACCTAGTTCTCCTTCCTTGGTTTTCCTTACCAAACTTCAGTTTCTGTGCTGACTAGAACCTCTAAAATCCAGTTAAAAATACACAGGATAGATAAAGGCACTAGAGGGAGACATGAGCACGTTGACTTAGTGTCTTAACATAATAATGTTTAAGTCTTGTGAGAAATGAAACACTGGTTCTGAAGGAAGTCTTTAGATACCAACACTATAAGGGTTTAATGTATGATTGGTAATAATTTTTATAGCACTAATGAGTATAACGTATCTTGAAGTGTAAATGAAGTTGGATGCTACTGAGTCAAGTTTCCGCTAGCATACCAGCAGTTAGAAATATTCTTTCAAATGTACTAAAATATACTAAACCCTAGTTCCAAACTTTGACACAAAAGTACAAGGTAAAGAGAACGTATTCCTTTACTAGCTCTTCTGTTTAATTCTGCCTGCTTATCTTTTTTCTGTATACAAAGTGGTGTCTGGTCTGGGCACTATTTGAGAAGAGTACAGACTGATGCCAGACAAATATGTAACATTCTGTGAGAGATTTTAGCATGAAAAAAAACTTTTTAGTTTCTTTTGCTGATTTTATTAGAAATGAAAGATATAGGTTTTCCTGTAGGTTTATGATTTAATATAAAATGTCACCACCTGCTTTTACTTTTATAATCTCATTTGGTAAAGTATAATAAATACATTGTATTATTATTGTAATTACAATTATTTTTAATTACCTGAGAGATCACTTTACATCCAGCCCTCTAACCTACTGATGTTTTAGACACATGGAACATGCACAATTTCTAAGAATCTGAGTTTTAGCTGGTAAAGCAATCAGTTAAGGTCCAGACATTTTGTGACCTGTAATGGGATACTGAGAGATCCATACAATTTGTTTGTGTAAGCCATCTGTATAAAATCTGAATGTTTGCCCAAAGATATGCTCAAATCGGATAATCTTCTCAGCCACATTCAGCTGTTTGAGAATAAAATACTGTTTTCTACTGCTTTCTTTGATTCTATCAGCAGCATTGATTTGTGTGTGTAGAATATGGTTCAGAAACAGTCTTTTAAAAACATAATATGTTTATTTGATATCTGTAATACTTTTTACTGCAGTCATTTGGATTTTTTTCAGGGTAACAAAAATATATTTTTCTGGTATACTACCCATATTAAATTTTTATGTAAATCAGTGTTGGTAAGCAATACTGCCCAATGAAACAATGAGGTTTGGGAGCTATGCACTTTAAAGAGAAATTTAACTTTTACTGATAGCTTTGTGTCTGGCTTTGGCTAATTTCTTAATACTCTCTCAGAGAAAATCATCATAATACTTTCAGCCTCATTGCCAATAAAGCAATTTTTATGTTCTCTCTGGGTAATGCCAGCTTACCAATACTTGAGATAACATATCTCAAACTCAAAAACTATTACTGGAAATTAAATAGTTTATTAATGTATCATGTATCAGCTGTCACTCAGAAAAACAAAGAAAAGAAAGCAAACAAAACAAGAAAGCCAAGGGCATGTAATAGGAAGATATGCTTTTCCCATCCATGATGTGTGCTTTTTTCCTCTGTGTGTATGACTTCTTGACTACCCAGATGTGTTCTGTTATTCTAGTTATATGTGACATATTGAACATAAGTTTGTCTACCCTTATAGTATTAGAAAGTATTTTTCAACAAATTGGAAAAGTAAATTGCTAGATTTCCACTCCTACTCTGTTTCACCTTGATACACGCTGCTTACCATAGGTCAGAAAACAAACAGTGCAAAACTCTCACTGAAACACTGATAGAACGTCTTGTCTCTATTTCTCTAGTGGCAAAGCAGGGCTAACAATATGTACATCTTTTAACCATGAGTAGTCAACAATTAATATCTTAACAGCATTTTGCAATTGTCAATGCCTTGATCATTAGAAAGTTTAAATCAAATTAATCTGTCATGTATTTTCTAGATGGAGTTGTCACTTCAACAAAGTAATATTTTAATATTCAAAATATATAAATAGGCAAATACATATGTTGATATTCCTATCTATATACACAGTATTTGCTGTCAAGCTCATAATGTTAAGTTGATGGTTGATAATTCCCTGCAAAAGGTATTTATAATTATTCAATTAGAAAGCAAGTATAAGAACCATGAAAACCATCTCAGAATGTAGTAAAACAATTCAAAAGGCATTAAAAAACCATCGGCCCAGTAGAATAAAAGACTAAAAGCATATTCTGTTTTATTAGAGCCAGAGTCTACATGCATGAGGAAAAGCATCATATAAATAATTGTTAAGCTTTTTCATAACCAAGTTTATTCCCATTGTTGACTGTAAGACAGTAACTTATAAGAGCATGGGATCTTCATGGACTTAGTACAAGGGAAGTTTTCAAAAAAATCAGCTCTTTGAACCCAGAATACAGATACTTCTGTCAGAAGAAATAGAAATACAAGTATATTATTATTATTATATGTAAAGTATTAACTAGATTATGCATTTGTTTTCAGTATCCTGGTTGAACTGGGATTTATGATTAGTTGTACATTCATCCAGTATCCTGATGACCATTTAATTATTTTTAATTTTTGACATCAGCAACAGGAGACACTAAGAACCTTTTCACCTTCAGTAAATGTGTAGCCAGGCTCCTCAGGTAGGGAACTGCTTGGCATTATACAGAATACAGGATTGAATCTGTTGTTCCCATCCTGAAAAGTTTTCTAGTTGTATGGTTTGGGGAGTTCTGAATTACTTTGGGTAGTCATTCACTTTGTGAAAAAAGGTCTTCCTAAAGAGATGACCACCATTAGAAAACAAAATTCAGGATGTTTTTGACAAAAACCACCATGGAAGGGAATTATTACCAGTCAGGCTAGGTAAACTAAGCCTTACTCTTTGCTACCTTTCATTCCCAAATATTTATCATCATCCTATATCTTTTCATATGTTCTTAATTCATATTATGCATTGCATGAGGAGCTCAAATTCTAGTTCAGTGTTCAGAATTTAACCTCCATGCATTACTGTTAAACTTTTTACCTTGTATCTTTCATACTGTAAATTTAATTACCTATGTTTTAATATTCAGCTCCCATAAGAAGTATCTCGGGTAATGCTAGATTACATTTTGGTAATAACAGAAACCTATTTAACAGATACACAATAATCATTATGGTAAAAATGCACTGTGCTCAGTGGAAATAATTTCTATATCTTTGAAAGAAAATATCTGACATCTTTGAAAGTGTGCATTTGCTTTTAATCTAATGTTGTGCAGATGAAGGCTTCACAAGAGCATGGTTGGGTTACTAGGGTTTTTCACTCATTGTTTTCTAAAGAGGCATGAAAAAAATTGAAAGCTTCTCTAACAAATACATTCTGATTTTTAAAAAGAGTTAAAATAGCTTAACTGTGCTTTCTGAATTAAAAGCAACTTTTGTAGAGTCAACAATTCTCCCAGTGTCAGTTTTTGCACTAACTACATTATACTAGGATCCTAGTATTTTCTCTAGGAGGTGGATTCACACAGATACCTTATAAAGACAAATATCTGCAGTTGGTTTCTGCAATTATGATTGCAGCAGGCACTACCAGAGTGTGCATCTCAGTAATCTGCCCTATCAGCTCTGGGAAATTGTAATAGTATTGCAAATATTTAGCCTAGATGTCTCGGAGCACTCACTGGATATTCAGGTGACTTGAGTTTACTCCATGGTTAACTATTTGTACCTAAAGTATTGCTTTATTTTAAATTGATTTAAAAATGTTTCATAGTAATTGGCTATTACAAGCTTGCTTTCTTCCTGAAATGTAAGATATTTACCATTTAAAATATCATTTAACTGGAGCTGGGGGCCTTATACAAAGATAGGCTGTTGATTTTGGTGTAATTCACGTTATTTATTTAACACAGTGGCCCTATAGACTCAGGAACTGTCAGAAAAACTTGATGCTTAATTTGCCTTACAGTATAGCTCTGTGTAGGGTCAATTAAATGTCACAAAGACTGTCCCAATTAGGTAAACTCTTGGAAGGATTACGTGCATATTCCAGTCATGTATTAGCCAGAAGAAAATCACTTTGAAGTTTGAGAGTGGTTAGCTGATGACAAGCTAAATACCAGCTCTTGTATATCTCCAACATGTTGGTAGATTAGTCTTACTAAAACACTTTATAGTTTTATAGGGCCATTTTGGAACAGCTGTTTTAAATGCAGCTACTAATCAACTTGGAGTGGCCTAAGCTGTTATTTGGGCAATTTAGTCTTTTCGAAAAGTAAAAAAAAGTCAAGCTATATATCACATGCAGGGAATTGCATTAATTAATCTAAGTATAACAGAAAAGTGCTTCAAATACATAAAAGGAGTATAATAGTTAAAAATTATTCAAAACAAAACCTTCACTGAAGTTTATGCTTTCTGATACAGTGCTTTCATAATTTTATGTCAAGGTAGTAAATCTACAGTCAGTTTTTAGAAGACAAAGTAAATGAAGGCTATGGAAAGGGAGATTTTCTTCATAGCATTGCAATTTCCATGAACAAAATTCTCAGGTCTTAAAAATTAACATTTAGATATTTTCTATCTAAGAAATGCCATAAATTGAAATGTAATTTTTATGATAATAAGCAGTCATAAACCAAGTACCCAGCTTTTGTACTTGTAATTGCTTATTTAATATAGCACACTCTTGACCCATAACTGCCATCTTTGAGAATGTTAAACCAAAGTTTAGACTTTCAAAATTATGAATTCATCTTAAAAGCGTCTTTTGATATGCTTTTTATAGTTGATGTTTTTAACTTTTTTTAATCATGGTTTAGCAATATAATAATAACTATGAAAGTTCAAAATGCCATTTAATTTTTAAAAGAGAGATTTTTGCATTTTTCTTATTACTGGTTATAGAGACATTTGTAATAAAACAATGAAACTTCTTTAAAGCTCCATAGTGAAAAACAAAAAGACAAATGTCCTGTCTCAAAATACTTACAGTTAAAGTAAATGGAACAAAAATCAGCATGAGGAAAAATACTTAGGAATGAAAGCTGATGTTTTCAGAGGATAAATTAAATCAGCAAGTTACACATTTCCATGCTTCCCATTTTATTCTTAGCAAAAATGACCATGCACAGAGTACAAAACTGTTAAGGCATCACTTCAGTAAAAGAAAACTGAATTATCCTAGGAAAATAATAAAGAAATTGCTTAAGAATAGATAAAAGCTTTTGTCCCTACTTCCTTCTCAGGAGTCCTTTTGAAAATTTGTAGCACATTGGGTTTAAATGTCCTGAGCTTTTGTTCACGTCTTGCAGCCAGCTCTGACAGGGCATGCATTTGTTTGCATTTATTCAAGTATTGAATCAAGTATTGGACAGAAAATTGATAGTCAAGCCCAATTCAGTTGCTGATTCACAGGGCATTTCCATGACTGCACCAGAGTTTTGTAGGAAACTAAAATTGTTTAAAAATTAAAGAAATACTAGGTCAGATCATATATGTATATTTTAGTGGTGTCCTAAAGAGACACTATGGAAAAAAGTAACTGATAAGGACAGTTTCATTTTAAGTTGTCACTAGCTATCAAGGTTAGTTGCTTCGTTTTCTCTGAAAATTTGGTTTTCTTTCATTTTGGTAAAGAGTGACTTGTGACACTGTTTCTGTATTCAAACCAGGAGTTAGACAAAAGGACATTATTATAACATTCAAAACCAATATTTGCTATCTTGTCTGACATCATTTGCCTTCTGTAATGCCAGTTTTGCTTATTGAGCCAGAAGAGACTTGTCTATTTAAAATATTTAAAGTGCCATTATTCCAGACAGACATAAGAGCATTATTTTATCTAGAAATTCTACTGGGAATTCTTGCTGACAGGGACAAGCCATTAGAAATCATCTAGCTATGAACATGCTTGACCTTCTCATTGAAAAAGAAGGTAGAGGGGAATATTTACACAGCTATGTACTCCTTTGTTTCTCAACAGAGAAGACTCTTGTCCGCAAAAAAGCGTGAAACTAGAACATGAGGCGTAATGTTTAAAGTAATTTGGATTAGGATCTAGTGCCTGTAAAAAGTAGTTTTTTCTCCACTGAGAGTAGTTATTGTTACTTTTACAATTCAATATATTGTTTCTAGGTGTCCTAGAAACGTTTTTTATGTTGTATACTTTGCATGCTACATAGTTTATTGCTTGTCATGTGTTAAATTGAAAAATTAGTTGATCATACTTCCAGCTCTTTCCTTGTTTAAGATTTGACATTGCTTTAACATGTGAGAAATATCATCCAGACAGTGTAATTCCTGCATGTTTTGGTTTTGACCCTGAAGAAACAATTTCTAGAATTCATAGATTCATGTAGTCCCTTATATTTCAAGTTTCTCTTTAAATTTTCTATCACCTGGAGTTCCTTCCCTGGATTTTTATCTCTAACTCTGGCAATAAACCATGATAAATCAAGGATAATCTTGATTTAAAAATTTTTGTCTACCAACTCAGTTTAAAAGTGTTGTCATAAGAATTTTGCTGAATTCTGTATAGCAGTTGAGAGGACAGAGGGATTGTTTTTTTCATTTGCTTTTTTGGACGGGATAATTCTTTTAATAATGCAAGAAGTATGTTCTATTTTCAGTCACATTTTTCTGAGTCAAGAGCTACTCCATTGTTTCAGTCAATGGGATTTAATCCAATCAGAAGACAAAATTAAATGTATTTTTAATTTCTTCTGAACCATACAGTGTGGTTTCATGTGCTTTCATGTCAGACATTTTGTAAAAAAAGTATGGAAGGAATAAACTAGAATATAAATGTATCAGTTTAGAGTTCTGTTTTGTGGCATATTGACTCAAAAGCTAGATTATCCAATGTACTATAGAAAATGTTCTGAAAATCTTGCAAGATGAGGCAATACCTAGCATTTCTGAGGAAAGAAAATCACATAGATCACCAAAATATGAATTATTAAATGTAAGGAATTGCAATTAAAATCAAATGAAGGTTGTACTTGATAACATGATTGCAGTTTCTGTATTCGTAAATATTTTAAATTACACTAGACTAGGAAGATGATGTTTGTTTGTTTGCTTTTCATTTGCACTAAAGGGAAGATATTTTTGCCAGTGAATTAAACCTGTGTTTTAGTAACTTTGGCACCTTGCATTGATTGTTTTGGTTTTATTTTTTTTCAGTACAGATTTCTTGCACGTTACTTTTTATACAATCCTTAAAAATCACAACACTTACTTATTCTTCTATGTAATTCTATGCAAAGATGCTGAGTCTTTGACAGTCTTGCTTGAATTACACCATTTTTTCTATGTTGATTTTATCTACAGCATCTGCCATTCATTATGAGCCTGACCAAATGTCTAATAAAGTCTTACAGACTTTGATGGATCATGAGTTTTGTATTGTCAAATAAGAATTAATACTCTAATTCCTAAATTCCCTGAAGTGTTTCTGTTTTAAAATTTGATGGCTTACAACATCAACAGCAAGAAATCTTTGTCTGGTAATTTCTGTTAACTTCTTATAAGACCGATCTGAAAATTATAGATGTAGAAATTTAGCTCCTAGCAGAAATAAAATATGTATTCAAGAATAGGATTTTGAAGCATTTCAATGAAAACTCATCACTAAAGCAGCATTAAGTAAAGAACCATGTAAAACAGTAAGTTTTATGTTGTCTTTCCTATTTACCAATTTTTTTTTCAATTAATCAAAAAGTCAGATTGGTAGAATGGTATCTGACAAAAATGTTTCAAAACTTGTTTTGTACTGTTATTCCCCAAATCCCTGTTATTTAGTGTTTGAGGACCATTCACATTTTCTGAAATTAAGTGAAGGCAAATAGTTGTTTCAAATTCTTATGACCTTAGCCAATAAACACATTTCATCACTATGGTTGCAAAAAACAAATACCCACTAATGCAGTGTGTTTCATAGGCGCGTAAGAATTAGTTGACATGGAACCATTTGTTCTCTGACACAAGGTCAAAACCTGAATTCTTGAGGGAGAAAGACTGAAAAGAGGGCAATATGATTAGAAGAAATCTTGGGTATAATGTTTTATTCTTAATGTGGGTTGGTATTTGATCAGTTTTGAAGCATTCTTTCACGAAAAAAGTCTGTTCAGAGCCCTACTTTGAGTATATGAACAGTGCTTGTACAAAGACAGATTAACTGTTTCATGACATCTTTTCCAACTGTCTTAATCGTTACATTCTTTGTGTACTTGGACCCTAGAGGGGAAAAAAACATTTAAGGTAGACTAAAAAGTCCTGGTATGGAATCCATGTGGGGGAGAATAGAATTAAATAATTATTGGGGATGGAAAAGGGCAGGAGTTAATCTGAGGGTTTTAAAAACATTGAAGTAGAAATGTCAATGCTGCAAAGCCAGGAATTTTAAGATTTATATTTATATTTACGGACCTTCTGCAACTTCAGTGGTGTTATGATACAGATTTTAATTACAGAGAAATGCTAGTTTTCCTAAAATAAAAAAAAAAAAAAATCCAAATAAATTTCAGTACACAAGTACACAGTATCCATCATTAAAAGTGGTTCAGAGCTTTATTTACTAACTTCAGCCAAACCCCTTTTGAGAAAAGTAGATTATGTTTCTCTATGGATTTTCAGAATACTTATTCCTTATAATAGTTTTGGGTAGAGACTTTGCACACACACATAGCTAGCCAAGATTTCCACTTTCCAATGCAGACAGAACATGGCCCTCCCCCCCCCCCCCACACCAGGAAAGACTTAGAAAAAAGTTTAATAAGACTGAAGAGACCGCACTGATCTGTTCACACATGACCAGCCCTTTTTTATCCTCTTTCCTTTCTTTTCCCACACTTGTTTCTCCCTAAATCACCTAAATCCCTCCCTTTTCTCTATCTTCTTTCCCTGAACATCCTGCAAAATTCCTGTGCAATCCCAAAACATTCTTCCCTGGCATCCCATAGTGTGTCCCAGGACAAGGGGCCTATGGCTCTGCTGAGACAGTCCTGGGAAGGGCCCGGAGAAATGGTTTTCTTCTTGGGAGTCCTTAATTTGGGTTCCATTGTGCCACGGTACCCCTCTGCTCCCTCGGGTGAGTGGGGATGGGCTTTTAATGGGTTGATGACTCCTGTGATGGGCCTTTGTCTCCCTGGGCTCCTTTGTAAGTGCTCAGATGGCTTCTATCATATGACCCAACCAAGCCCAACAGAGATGTTATTAGTTCTGTTCACGTCCATAGTCTATCTTTACACATTTCTGAACTGTTTCTGAAGACAGAAAGCATTTGTCTAGTGACAGACAGCTGTAGTAAAAATGTGAATGATGTTTCAGGTATTTTCTAGTGGGATTAGGCAAATCTCATGTGTATCAGTGTAGATGTGTGCCACGGGCAGTCTAGAGGTTTCTAGAGACTGCTAGCTTGATCACAAATGAGACATTCCCATCTTGAGCACCTTCATTGCTACAGTCCTCATCCATGTCTGAACAAAACAGTGTAGAAGCACCTACAGTGGTTGATGCTTTTACTGTCTCTATTTTGGGATATCATACTTCAGGACAACTGATATTTCAGGAAATGGATTTTCCATTATTGCAATAAACCAGTGTTTTCCAGAGGTTGTAGTCTTAAATTTTTTTAGAGCTGTTGAATTATGCTTGAGACAAGAAGTTTAAATCCCTGTATTTTTAAAACTAATACCTGGGTTTTTTTCAGAAATGCTAAGCAGGCATTTAGATAATACTTTAAATTTGGTTTTTATCTGCTGGAGTAATCTTCTGTGAACATCTGATTCTTCTTCCACCTACTGAGAATTGCTATTTCTGAGGATGTTTGTTAGCCCTTGACTTTACATAGCAGGATTTTATGTCTACATAAAATGAAAGTTTAGACTCTTTAGTGAAAAGTGTGTCCTTTATCACGTGTGAAAATTGGTTATTTTCTATACAAATATAGTTTGAACAAGGCTGCACTAGATGAAAATTAAAATAAGAGACTGAATAAGCTGTATAATGAGCGTGAAATACCTAATTCAAATAATGTAAGTTTAATGAAGGCATGCTATGAGAAACTGGGGGCATAATGCATGCAGCATGCGTGATGGGCTCCGGGATAAGTAAATTTTCTCATAAAATTATACTTCTACACTCAACACAGGGCCAGAGCTATGGTGGTCAAAAGGTGTAATTCTCATTTTCAACACCAAGATAAAAACTGCATAAAAGTCTAATTCTAGAAACAAGATATTAAAATATTCCTGACAATTTGTGGCACAGGGGAATATGGCAAATATAGTCATTTTTCCATTAGGTTATGTCTTTACATATAAAAGTCAAAGTCACTGCTCAGCCTGCACCGCAGCTGCTGTTCTTTTATTTTCACATCTACTCTGTTGAAAACTGTACCAGAAGATATGCAGAATAATCTACAACACTTAGCCAATTTACTAAGTTTTTTTTCACTTTAATAATGTACAAAGAGGAAAGATGTAGGTTATGATATCCAAATGAGCACTGTATAACCCTTGCAGGAATATGGAGGAGCCATTGGGAGGCTGAGCATTAGATTAGTATAGTTTGTGATAGCAGGAAAGAATACAGATGATCAGATGGAAGAAGAGAACTGAATATCAGTTATTCTTCAGTGAAAATTTGTCTTAATATAATTTTCAAGTATCCTGATAAAATTCTAGAAGCTATTTTCCTTCACATTTTCTGTTCTGTTTTTTCCATTTGAAATCCGCTTGATCATTGTTTTGAACAGATGCTTTTTAGTCAAATATATGAATGATCTACACAAGCCTTCAGTCTTCCAAGCTCCTTTTCTGCTATCGTGTCATTGTGATCACCTACACTACAAACCCTTCTGTCTTTAAAGGTTAAGAACAGAGTATGAGCATTCTGTTTGCCTTACTGAGCAAACTGTTAGAAACAAACTAGTCCAAAGTAGTCCATAGTGCCAGGGATAGAAAAGAAGTTGATCCAATATACTCTGTTGTTCTGTCTCCACAATCCTCACCTGAATCTACAAACATTCTTGTAGTACTCTGTTGCAATTTACACCTCCATTACCTGTAACATGTTTGGCTGAATAGTGCAATCCAAAAGGACACCAATGAGAGCTATGACAGAGTAAATAAGTTTGTGAGAATAAAATCTATCTACAAAATCTATTTCTGACAAAGTTATAGAAAAATAGTTAATGAAAAAAATTTAAAATGCCTTGGTCTAAAAGAAAATAATGCAAAAAAGTAGAAGTTTAAATGCAGTGTTAGCTGAAAAAAAAGTCATTGTTCAAGAAAGTATCTTCAGTGCCCTACTTCAAGGGAAAATGTTTCACGCATTTGCGTGGCAGAACTCCCATAGCAAATTAGGAGTGTAAAATTAGGAGCAAATTGTCCACTTGGCTGTTTCTAATTGAAGATTATTAACTTCTGGAAATGCCGTTGCTTTTGAAATTATGACCTCTGCTGCTGCAAACTTCACTTGTGAAGGGAACGACTAGATCTCCTACTGAGGACATAGGAAAGTGAATAACCACGCAAACATTCATTATATACAGTCAATAGTGGAGCATTCCTTAGAGAATCAGGCCTCAAGTGTCTAATTAAAGCAATTTGTGAAAGCCCTTAACTTAGAGCTCATGGAATCCTATGGAAGAAATCCAGAGTGTTTCAATCACTTTTGCACAATGACTGTAAATCACAGATTATTACATGACTTCTCTAAATTATGCTTTTAATGTTGGCGACACCCAAACAAACATCAAATCTGAAAGTAATCAAGTGTTTTACCTCAATTTACTATTTTAGGAATGTAAACATTTCCCTACTGCTATATCAAAAAACATTAGTAATAGGAGTTTGATTTTTCTTTTAAGTATAGCAAAGGTAACTGTGAGGAATATTAGACATATAACTGGAATATAAAAACATTAAGTTAATTTTTCAGTTGGAGGGGCATGGTACATGTAAACAGGCATAAACTTTTCTTGAATCCCTTAACTTAAAGGGATTGCCTCTAAGTATGAACGTGGTATTAATCTCAATGCCTCTTCTGTTTTAATTTTTCTTTAGCAAACCAAAAGAATTCCAATTAGTTCCAAACCTTACGAATTAGTTTCAGTTAAGACTGACCTTTTTCTCATGTGGGAAACTGCAATGTGCATGTAAATTTATCAGTGAACATCAAAGGTTGAACAAACTGCTGTCTGTCATCTCTGTTAATCCTGTTTTGCTGTTGATGTCATGTGAAAGTCAGGACCAACCCAGAGAGGAGGCAGCTCACATAGTTTTTACAGAGAGAGCAGACTTCTTGTACAGGCTCTTAGAAAAATACATAGGTAAGTTCAGATCTGAATCAGAGACTAGTGCAGAGCAGAGACATACCAGTTTTTCTTTCTGAGCCATGCTGTACACTTTTGAACTTCAGATATTGCATATGCATTTTAGATGAGTCCTGTTTCATCTTTGACAAGTTGGAAACAGCCTTGAGTAAAAAGACTGGTAATGCCTGCAAAAAAATGCAGAAGTGTGGCAAAGAAGGTAATGACTGTCTCTAAATTTTTCCTTGGAAATGACAAACCCAAGCCTATGATTGAGCCATTATGTTAAAGAATGCTCAGTTAAAGTTATTGAGTCTTGTGTGCAGTATGCTGGCTCCCTCAATCTCTTCCTCTCCAACCATGGTTCCTGGTAACAAGGTAGTGGTATTAAAAAGGAAAAGTAATAAACGAGATGGAAAGAATAGAACACATACACAAAGTTATAGAAAAAACTGACAAAGACAAGGCTTTTCCACCTGAAAAACAGACAAAGGCAGTGTGATATAACAAAGGTTAGAAGTTGTTGGAGTTTGAAAGTGCAATTGAGAGAATGATGTTTCCTCTGTTCTTACATTGTCTTCTGGGTGTCTGGCTTTAGTTATTATCTGGGGCCTAATACAAATACCTGTACCTAAAATGCAAAGTACTCTGATTTAATTTTTTCTATAAGGATCCAGAGTATGAAACAGAAGTAAGGCAAATTCTAACAAGAAACACACTGAATTATTGGTGAGAGAGCTACATCTGTTTTTGTATAAACAGATGTGTAGTAGGATTAATCTGTCAAGCATTTTATAAGAAGTGGGAGATTATAGGATCTGCAGACAGATTTCCCCCAATCTGTAATTTTTCAGAATTACAGCCCCAGTTTTGTGAATTCCCTGTGGCACTAGCTAGTCCATCTTTCAAGCCATGAAAGCAGTAAGAGGGAAGCAAAGTCTTACTGCTGCCCCACCTGGACTTGCTGTTTGGCTTTTAAGGGTGAATAGTAGAGTAGCTTCTCAAAAAGTGCATTTTTCTTGAGCATCAAGATGCCTAGGAGTCCTCTGTCTTTCTGAAGCACAGGAACTCAAGGATTGCATCAAATGCTTAAAGTAAACGCAGTTAAAAATGCATATTTAGCTTTATTTTGTCATAAACCTATAAAGATAAGAGGTAATGTTGATATGAAAGATACAGTAAAACACTCACCAGATAATGACCACTTAAGCCCAGGTAAAGTACTCAGAAGAACAAAGATTGTCAATTGGGCAGTTCTTGCATACTTAGCACACATAGGCATATAATTTGGGGTTTAATTGACATGGAATGAATATGTTGCTGTTTCTGGTCTATAAATGCCTTAAAATAATCCCATTTGCAAACAACTTAATTTTGCTCTATTTATACATTTTTTTAAAATTAACGGTCATAGAAGTTTATTGCTTTTATAGTTTTGGTTCTTTGCTACTTTAAAAAATCACTCAAAATTGTTTCTTCCCAAAATAACGAAGTTTTGTGATTAAAATTTCATGGTCTGAAGAGATAAGGGGAAGTGAACAGAAATTTTTTTACTATTCATGAGAAGTCTCCGCTGATAAAGCAATATGCTCCTTATCTATTGATTTAAAAGATCAAATGAGGTATTTAGGTTACAGTTCTGTTTTGGTTAAGTAAGGTCAAAACCTTCACCTCTGTACTCTCACCTTCCAAATTTTGAATGATTCTGATAAATTAGTTGCTGATAGGGATCAGTCTTACTGAAACCATAACTTGAAAACCTTTCGAACAAATGTAGATTTGCCAGCACTGCTTACAAATGCAGGTGGAAAGATCATCCCAAAATTTAACCAAATACTCTTCCACTTAATAGAATACAAAACTTAAAAATTTGAAGTGAATTTCGTGTCATTATTGAAAATTAAATGGAAATCATTATTGTTATTATTATTAAACACCTACTTGTAGCTCTGTCCAGCAAATACTGTTGTACATGAGCATTGCTTGAATTCCTTTGACTCATCAGAATAAGATTAAGACTTTGAAATTTTTTCAAAACAGGATTTTTGTGGTGTAGTACTGTGGTTTGTACCATTTCTGTTTTAGCTATCAATTCATTATTTTATTATAAAAACAATGTTGTGTAGGAATTTTTCCTTAAGAAATATGAAGTCTTAAAGTGCTCAATGAGAAGAATGCACTTAGACCTACAGTATCACTAAAATTAGCATTTAATTATTTATGTGGGGAATATGGCTGAAGGTGCCATTCAAATATGCTGTTAAAATCATGCCTACATTCAGCAAAGTTCAGATGTTGCTTTTATGAGCATATTGAAAAAAGGATTTTAAGGATCAAGGGTATGAAAGACACGCCAGACATGGTGTAGAAAATGAAATCTGCTCACAATTCATGCATCCATCAGAATTAATTCTCTCATAAAACCCTGTAAGCAAGGAATATTTACTTGAACAATATAAAGCACAGTCATGCATATAGTTTAGAATGTGTCTGGAATTGAATGAGAACTGGAAAAAATCAGTCATCCTAGTGAGAAAGTCTGGCACATGAATTTGGGAACATTTTCATTCTTTTCATTACTCCAAATCAATTTTTTTTCAAAGTATATAACACTTTGTTATGTTAGACCTTCTTTTACTTTCTGTTTTAAGGTATTTTAATACAATTAAATATTGTATCTAGTACAGTAAGTTCCATTGCATACCTAAGAGAAGAACTTGATTTAAGGAGCACATCTTGAAAGATGATATATAAAACATAAAAGAGGTATTGGGATATGTCAGGTGTCACTTCCTGATATGTGGATTTTTAAATCAGGTGCAGCCCGTAGTGTAAGGAGGATCAATATCCTATTTGACACTTTTTGAGTTTCAGTTTTGAACACCTACATGTTTGTTTGAAATCTTAGTTGAGAAGTGAACTACACTAAATGATCAGAGGCCCTTCAGCATACATCTCACACTTTCTATACTTCTTTTTAATATTATGGTTTATCAGATATTAAATAAAATGTAAGAAAATAAACAAAAATTAAGACTTCTCATAGTGCCTTTATTCACAACTGCAACTTGCTGTTTACAAATACATTTCCAAAGTCTGGATTTTTTTCCCAGTCAAAAAGTTACAATCCAATCAGGTGTTAACTCTCAATTATGTTCAATTGATTTCTATATTTCTTGGCTAAATTTTGAGCTTTACTTGACACTTTTGCTTCATAATTATTTCAAATATAGTTGCTGTTGCAAGTTCTGAAATACTGGTGAAGTCTACTCTTTTTTGGACTTAAATCTATATCACTTCTGTCCAGCTCCTTAGGCGTGCTGTACCATCACCATCAATGTCTTATGTACAAAAGAGTATGAAACACTTAGTTTTCTTTTGAGATCTCATTCACCCTCTTTACATCATAAGGAAAAATAGCTTATGCTCCTATCTTCTGAAGCTCTCATTTCAGTATTATGTTTGAATACGTCCCCTCTTTTTTGCGTTCACATTTGAATGTTGCTTTCTTTTTGAAACAGTTTTGTTTTTCTGGTTAGTCTATTCCTGCTGTCAAAAGTGCTGGTTAGTGATCATGTGAACTTTCACTGCAGTGTATTCCCTATTTCACCCATTGCCATGCTCCTTGATCTCCAAAGTACACAAAATATTTGCAACTGTACTTTTATTTCTTGGAGTTTATTAATTTTTGGCAACCTCTTTGTCACAGCTCTTATTGAATGCACACAGCTTGTTGAATAGAAATCTGCATTACTCATCTTAATGCTAAAATACTATCTCTCTCATAATTTTTTTTGGTAGGGCAAAAGAGCGGTCCCTGTAATTTGATTTAACTTGATTTCCAGCTTTTGACAATGGATGCATGATCAAACTTATGAAAATGCAGCCATTTTGGTTTTCTACATTCTTCAATTTGACCACATAAAATTAATGCTGTACTTTGTAACTGCTGAGACTTCAAAGTGTGTTCTTCCTACTGCAGTGTCCAGGCAAGTGGCAATTCAAAGAAACGGAGCCCCAGAATATTTCATTATGCTATTATAAATTTGTTTTGGAAAAGACGGTTGATTTTTATTTTTACAATGATTATAGGGCAATATTAAAATTTCATCATTATAAACAAACAAACAAACGATCCCCCAAACCCACCAAACCCAAACTTTTAAATTAACCAGAGGAACATACAAAATAGCTCTTAATTCAACATCTCGTCAAAGTTGGCTTGTCCAGAAATTGCAGGAGTAGCTATTTGGTCTCAAGGACATAGTTTTGGCCGTGAAGGTTTAACTACTCTTCTGTCTCTTGCTTAAACCATATTGTAGTCTGGGGAAACCTTTTGTAATTTTTTCGTCATCTGTAAAGTGAATATAAACATAATCCTTTTTGTAAAATGTCACATGGTGTACAGATGGAAAGTGGTGTGTAAAAGCTAGATAACTATTATCCAGATTATATATAACTTGACATTTTTTGTTTTATACTCCATCACACACTCTTCTGCATTCAAGCTAACAGCTGCTCTGCCTATCAATCACATTTAGCAGGACAGTAGAAATCTCAACCTTTCTGCTTGTTTTTGCCTAAGATGGGGATAAAAGGTCACTGCTAAAGCAAGAGTACAGGCTGGAGAGCAGAGTGTGCTGGAAGCAAAGTAAATATCTTCCATGATCAGCAGTCTCCCAGAAATCTGGGGGACCCTGGCAGAGTGGAGCTCATGGAGCTCATGGAGTCAGATTTTACAATACAGAATGGAAGTTGCTCTCTGCTGACAGTAAATTACATTCTTTGCTACAGGTTTGTCTGTGAGGGAAAGATGGGTGAAGAGTGACTAATTCTGACTCATTTCTCATTAGGATACTAGAGCTTCCATAGCATACAGCTGAGCATTGCTTTACTGTGTCTCAGGATACTACTGATAGTAAGAGTCTGGAACTAGAGGACATCATCTAAGCAAAATTCAAAGCCTCTGTTAATAAAAGGAGTAAAACATCTTCCAACTCCCATTAATAATCTGAAAAATTGCTCTTAAAGGTGTGGTTCAATTGCCTTCACACAATCATTTAGTGTCCCTAGATGTACTAGGGTACCTTAGAGGCCTTCACTGCTACTCCATGTGGCACAGCTATCCCAAAACCCATGAGCCTAATCTAACAGTGCAGCAGTGGTACCTCAAATATCCTAGGAAACAGAATCAATCCCATTTTTTTTTTGCTTTACCAAAATAACTTGTGATATTAAAAGGAAGAAATGCTGTCCTAGTTTCTAACAGATTGATATATTTGGTTTAGTATCACTCACATTCAGGAGATACAGCTGAAGCCAAAGCTCAGAGAGGCATCTTGCGGCCCTCAGCATGGTTTATATCAGGTTGGCCTCACTGTCTGGTAGCTTCTCCTGAGTAGTTCTATCTTTAAATTTTCTCAAAATGAAGCAGTGATTTTCATTCAAAACTTTAATGAATAATAAAAGTCTAGTAACCTGAATATAATAATTTAAACAGAAAGGCAATTTTATGTTTATGCTAATAGGGTATCATACGAGTTTTAATATAGAGAGGTGTACACTGAAACAGCAGTAAGTTCCCTTACACTAAACAGAGGTATTCAATTGAATGTCAGCAAGTTGCTGTCATGTCTAGAAACTGCAGAATAGTTTCATCCCTGTCATGTCTTTGTCCTGCGCTAGAGAAATATGTGTGAATGCATGTGCACATATGAAATTTGGAAGCAATGAGTATGTGATTTTTTGGTGCGTGCTTTTTAAAAAACAGATACAAATATTTTACAGTTTAATTTTGAATTTTTTCAATTACTACGTGTCCCAGTCTGACTTAAAGTAGTTTAGCATTTTAGATACTTATTAGATCTTTGAAGTCAGAAGAAATAATGCTTAAAAATTAGCAGTGTTAGATACTTTTAAATGCCATGAAATAAGTTCTTAAATAAACTTTATATTAGTAAAAGAAAAGTCCATTTCTGGAAAAACTTTTCTGCACTCATCTGTACAAAACCTGCAAACATAGAAGTGTACACAGGCAAAAGCAAGCAAGTCACATATTTCCAGAATGTGACTAAAGAAATCTAAGGTGCTAAAAAACCCCTTTGCAATGTCACAGCTGGTATTTTGTACTGAGGTGATAAGTCTGAATGACTAAAACTTATCAGATATGCAAAAGAGCCTGACTATTAGCACGGGATTCTTTATGTTGAGTTAACTTCTGTGTGTTTATTCGTGGTTTCTAACAGTTAATAATTTCTTTTGTATTTTATATTTTTAAAAGCTGTGTTATGCATCAAGAAATTATATTGTGCAACAAAATTAGTGCAGAATAAACAAGTAAAAAGTGTGCATTTCTGAGGTTAGTTTACTTTTCAGCATACTGTATTTTCTGTAAGATAAACACATACATATGATTTTATGTGATGATAGATTATCAAAACAACATCTCTTCTCTTGGCCTTATGTTTCTCAACATTTTTAGTAAATGCCAAGTTTGGGGATCTATTATTCCAGTAGACTTTTAAAAAAACATTAATTGAATAACTATTCGCTGAGAGGAAAAGAAATTATTTGCAGTTACCAAAAAAAGTCTGAATGTTGAAAGCCAGATAGAGCCCAATAAAAGTGGCTGAAGTGGAATGTTATTAATGGAAAAAAATAACTGATAAGACATAAAAACCATTTTCAAAGTGTTATTTTCTTATCACTTTATGTAAACATCTCAAATCCAAAACAGATGTAACTGATGCCAAATCAATTTCTGTACATCCTTTACTTTCAGCAACTTGGAAAGTGATGTGGTTTCTGCTTGATGAAAATGAATATTGGTCCAAGATTAGAAAAGCCATTTCATATGGCTTTAAATCTCTGTGCTGTTCCCTGTCTCTGACTGATTATACAAGAATTATCTGAAAGAACATTGACATAAAATGGTGTTACTGAAAAGAAATCTGTTAAAAATTGTAGATTATTGATAAAGAGAGCTAAGTGGAAGGTCAAAGCTCAAGTGGACTGGCTGTAGAACACAAGCAGGACCTAATCTTAATACACTTTATAGTAAATAAATTGGGATCCTTTCAAAATTATACAATCTTGACAAATTGACTTATTCATATTGGTCTGCTATGGGCAATAAATCTTTTGATTGTTTTATTTATTTCAGTGTGAACTCTCAACAGAATAATGTAGGTGAAATGCAGAGTTTAATAGTAGAAATATTTCTTAAACTTTATTCTGGAAAATCAAACCAACAATGGAGATTTATTAAGAAAAAAATGACATTTTTTAGGTATCTCACACACTCCACTTCAATATTTTTCTGTTAAACTCTTCTTATAGACAAAACTGCATATTTAAAGCTTTTGTTTATGAAACTGTGATTTCATGTATAAAAATAAATGTGCATATATATAAAATAGCCTGGTAATTATGAATATCACACTCCAAAATTTATCAGTTCAAGCAAGCACAATGAAAGGAGATGATTGACATCCCAGACAAGTTTCTAAGTCACTTT
>VZTX01026275.1:0-31561 GCA_013400915.1 Pardalotus punctatus | reverse complement strand
TTTTTTTTTTTTGGGGGGGGTGGGGGTTTGTTTTTGTTTTGCTTTGGTTTTGGTTTTTTGTTTTGTTTTGTTTTTTGGTTTTTTTATTTTGTTTTGGAGGGGGGTTGTGTTTGGGTTTTTTTTTGTTTCTTTGTTTTATTTTCTTTTTGTTGTTATGTGGGCCTTTGGGATTTTAGGGGTTTTTTTGTCTTATTTATTTTGATCAATTTGCTTGTTAAACTGGGATTAAAAATGCTGCCTTTTGAGTTGTAAAAAATTTATTTGTATACAGAAGAAATAGTAAGTCTAAAAAATATAGAATTTACTAAACTGAATACTTGAATGCATGTTGATCATCAGTGAATATTGAGTGTACTGAGTGATTGAATTGGGAAAAGCTGGACTATATGATTCCATGCATACAGTGCAAGCAATCTTCTAAGTTGAGCATGTGAATGTTTTCCATCACATAAAGTCAGGTAAATGAGCTACATTGTGTAAAATAGCATGCAGTTATCCCTAGATACATAAGTATAAATCAACAAATGCTGATAATTCCAAAATTATTATAGATTTTCAAAGTTACTTAATCTTAGCAAAATAAACAACAGTATACTTAACATTTTAAACACATATGTTACTACATCAAATAATTCTGATTTGCAAGTTTTATTTATCTGTATTATCTTTATTGCATTGGACCATGTTGTGTGTTGCGCAAATAAAGATAATCTGCCCAAACATTCATATGTCCACTACTTAGCCTGTCATGAGAAGCTGTTTTTGTAGCCAATGGCTGTTAATCATAGTCAACAGAATCTGAAGTCCATTTCAGGTTAAGTTGGCAACTGTATTTGGGTGTATATATATATATATATATATATATATATATATAATCTAGGTGTTTTCAATACCTCAGAACAGGCCACAGGACTTACTGCAGGCACACAGGCTATTGCCATTAAATACATCACGCTGAAGAAATCTAAGACGCTAAAGGCCCATGATGTCAGCCGCTCTGCAGATGCACAGAAAATTTGTCTGGCTTTTCTTGATATGCTGCCAATGCTATATCACCTGAAACATTGGCCATCCCAAGTGAATTTGCATGCTACCATGTTCTTCTCAGGCAAAATTACCAAAAAGAGAATTTACGGAATTCCAGAATCACTAGATGGGTAAGATTGGAAGGGCCCAGTGGGCTATCTGGTCCAACCTCCCTGCTCAAGCAGGGTTGTCCTAGAGGACATCAAACAGAATTGCATCCAGAGGGTTCTTGAATTACTCTAGGGAAATCCAGAACAATGGTAGCTTCTCATACATTTCCTTAAAAGCAAAGCAAATAAAGAGATTTCAATTTCACTCCAATTTATAGCAGCGATTTCTCACAATGCAATATAAATATAGTTCCATGCATATAACAAGAAGGGAGGGATTGGTGTTATGAAAAAGTAGTTAAGGTAGTCATAAGTCTTCAGAACTAATTTTTCAAATTGGTTTTATGAACCACTGGAGCTGAAAGGCCTTGGAGACCTCTTTTCAGTTTCTTGGCAGAAATAATACAGATGGCTGAGCCTTATAAAGCACAAGGTATCTCAACTAGGTATGAAATTGTTGTTATTATTAGAAAATAACTGGCCATCTGGTTGGGCATTACGTGCAATCAGCTATAGACTACTGGTGTAAAATCCAGCATTAGAATTTCTTGAAAGTAGAAGAACCAAATATAGGCTACATCATCAATATGAGTAACTAGAGAGAAGTTTTTAAGGTCTGAACTCTGCAATGTGAATGCTCCTAGACGACAAATTAATCTGTTTACTTGAAAGAGTAAATAAGTATGCAAGCAGGGCAAAACCCTCATTTAAAGTCAGATACTGAGGCAGTACAGTAGCACTTCAGATATAATTTAAAGCACATACTATGAAGTGATTGTGTGGATCATCTTAGAAGCTATACAAAGATTATGTGAGTCAGAAAGAGCCCACTTTTCTGGCAAAGAACAAGGGGACAAGAAGGGAATGTTCTGTTTTCTTTTTTTGCAAACTTTACTTTTACAACTTTAAGTGGTCTTTGCAGTAAGGCAGATCCATGGAGCCATACAAAGCATCCAGGTAATGCAGAAAAAGAGTTTCTCTTTAAAACCCACATCATCCAATACCCTATTCACATCTTTATGGCAATCACTTACAAATAGTGTCTGATAAATTAATGCTTGCTATGAATTCTGTGAGTTAAAAATATGAAGTATTTGTATCATAATCTAGTTTAAAACTACACATTCATTTTTAAAACTACACATATTTCTTTTTCTTCTAGCTGCCTTCATTGGCTTTACATGGCTATGTTATGGAAATTAACAAAAATTGCTGTTTCTGTTGAAAGAGTGTTTGGACATCAACATAAATGTTATTATAATTTTGGCCTTATTTAAATAGGTGAATGAAGAAAGAATAATTTTCAGGAAATGGAAAGCTAGAAATTATCTGACTAAAAAGAATTGCAGCCCTGCAAAAGCTATAAAACATATGGTTTTGCTTCAGGTAATTTTTAAAGTTTGGACACACTGGGCAGATCATTGACAATCTGAACACATGTATCCAGGCATTTCATGTTGTTCTGGGAGGGGAGCCTCCCTGCTGTGCCTCCTGTGCCAGGCAGGAACACTTTGCACTGCATTCAGAAGTCCTTTTCCCCCTGACTGCTTTAACAGGTACCTGGCTGGATCACCCTACGTATTTTGAATGCATGTACTCTGATTTTTGAGGGAAGCTGGAATAGGTGTATGTATCAGGGGAGTACAAAGCATACATAGGTCTTATTCCAGAAGCTGAGAAGCATTTTTGTGTTCCAGAGTTCTCTTTTCTCTTGTAAAAAGCCAACTCTCCAAAGCAAGAAGAGGATATTATTATAATCCTGATAAAGATAAAAGGTGTTAGCTATTACTGTCATTATTTCATAGTCCTCAGAGTCAGCTCTTAGGGATAAAAACCATCTGGGTCTCATATATGAAATCTGAAGTGAATAAATCTATTTGAGCAATTTGTTAAAGGAAACTGGGGCAGTGACAACAAAAATAAAAGGAATATGCTACCTCCCTGCTGTATAATACCCAGCATGTCTAAGAGTAATTTGTCTTTTTTTTTCCCCTGGGAAATCAATACTACACGAAAGAGAAATTCATAGCGACCAAAGAGCAATTTGTATGCCAGCATTCACCATATATCTTGAGATATAGGTGAGTCCTGCCAGGCATCAGCTTTAAATAGCTTGTAGCAGAAAATATTTTTTTCAGCATGGCAAAAGGCAGAAGGGACATCTTTTATAATTTAAAGGGGAGGACTGTGTAAATTTTCCTTCTGAATATTGATTGCAGTTGCTTTGGGCAAAGTATGCATTCAGTAAAATATTTAGTTTTTTGCATTTGAATTTACGTGAATTCACATGTGTAGCCACATGCTACACAAAGGATAAATAGTGACAAAATGTGGATTTCATAAGGAAGCCAAAATTATCTGTCAATTTTCTATACTTTTCTATTCTGCTATATACTCATCTTATGCTAAGGTCAAGATCTTTGAAAACTGATAAGTGTACCAGTATCCAAATCATGCAGATCTAGTCCCCATTCACAGCAATTTGTTCCTTTCATATCCATATTTCACTTTAACTCTGATCCGGAAACTTGTTTATTGTTATCAGGATGATGTTAAAATCCCCAAACACTAGATGCTATAGACTAATGAATTAACTTTACAATGTCCAGAAGTCTCCTGTACATAAGTAACAGAAACTTGATGAGGGGTGGTAGGGTGGTGTGGTAATGGTTCTGTCAGATATTCCACTCATAATTGATGCAACATATCCCTACATGTCTTTATTAGTTCTGTTAAACAAGATAATATTGTACCTTATATATATTGTACCATACGTATGTAGGCAATCACACACATGCACAGACGCATACATCAATCATATATGGGACAGAAAATATGCTGAAAATTAAAATCAAGGAATAAGAAATGCAGAATGTTTTTTAAAAATCAAGAACATAAGAAAGCCCCAGATTTTGAGGGGTTTTCTGCATTTTTAGTTCATGGAGCACATGCATGATTGTTAGAAAACTTTCCTCTAGGATAAATTTCTGTGTGTAACCTACTGTCATAAAAGCATGGGGAGATGTTTTTAGGTATCAAAGTAAGGTCATCTTAGTCATCAATACAGACAAAAATAGCTAGATTTGAACATTGTTATAAAAGCTGAGACATTTAAACCTCACAGAGATGTTTATGTTTAGCAAGAGATGCAGGTTGAAGGGCATATCCAGGCTTGAATACTAATAAAAGTAGTTTTTCATGTGGATTAAACAAAAAGGCATAATCTGATTTGTCATATGCATAGTGAAGAATCCATTTGATCATGATTTCAGGAACAGAATTTTATTTTGTTTTATACAACTGTGGTCTAACAGAGATTAGTCACAAGTAGGAACTCTAAAACTGATCCAAAATCAAATCCCAGCCTGATGGAAGTATTTTAGTTGTGAGGCCTGCTGCACCACAATACAACATTGTCTGTTCACTTACAATTTCCTGATTGTTTTTTAGAATAATTTTGCATTATTTCACAAAGTAATATGGTTTAAATATTTTGTAGAGCCTACATTGCTTTACAAATTGTAGGCACATATTTTAATAGATGACTCATCCTATTCTCTAAGTAGCATAGGCATAAAACAAAACTGCTTTAAGGTCTGAGTAATATAAATAAATGTTTTTTAAACACCATACAAAACCCCTTAGTAGTATTTCTCTAAAGGAGCTAACAAAACATTAAATAAAAGCAGGGAAGTTAAAGAGAATACTATATTGAACCTGTTTCCTCTGTCATTCGGAATATAATATTTAGTAGTATTTCCACACAACTGGAAAGATGCCCAAGAAAAATAAATGCTGTAATTTGAATGTGTACAGCACTTAATAGAAATGTTTCTTAGTAGACCCTACAGAATAGTTCAAATTTATTGTTAGCATTCTTTCTTACTATGAAAACCAAAGGAATACTGGAATACATTTACTGGTGTGTTGTTTGGGTTTCTTTAAATTCATATTAATAAACATCAGTTTTAAATTTGACATTAAGAGTAATATCTCCTACTATCATACCATTATCTAGATGGAATCTAAAAATTGTATTTGTTTGGCAACACACCTAATGTAACATATGGCTGATTTCTAAATAAAGGTCCCATTATAGGTATGTTTTGATAAATGCATATTATTGCAGTTATTCAAGTGAGAAAATATTTTTTGTTATGTGTTTCCCTAGTATCTTCTTAGGAAAAATATAAGAGTGTAGTAAAAAAAAAAAAGTGCTGGATTCTGTAGTTTAAAAAACTCACCTATTGCATCTCTGCTCCTGATTTCTCTATCCTGAATGCCCAGCATTGTAGTGAGTTCAACTTCACAGCACCAAGTGAAGGGGCAGCATGTTTGTGTATGCTTTTCAGGTGTGAATCAAAAGCCTTGTATTATCTGCCTTCTCAAAACATGAAACCTAGGCTAGTACATATTCCAAACACGTCTCTAGTTAAGAGAAGCTTGTAATCTCTCTATCACCTCTCCCTTCCCCTTTCTCTTACCCCACTCTCTTTAGTTCTCAGTCTTAGAACAGACCCAGGACAGAAGGAAAGTTCACCCTTACCAAAAGTCCTACATCGGAGTATCAGAGTGATACTGAGTTACAGAATCCCTTCTGTATGTCTGTAAATTGTTTCAACTTATAGTAGCAACCAGAATTCAGAGAGGATGGTCTTGCGGCAAAAGTAATTGAAGAAATCTAGGCTCTGATTGTTTTCCCCTATGCAAGTAAATCACATTGCACTTCATTTCTTCCCTCAGAAAACATAGAAAATACCTTTCTCTTGTGCTTTGTTACGGGAACTAAAATGAAATTGTTGTAGGAGTGTAGAATACTCTATATAGAAGACTCGATAAGTATATGTCTGTATGCTTGTGCATGAACACAAATATAACATTTAGTCACAAGTTTCACTTGGCATAAAAGACACTTCAAAGACTGATAGAAGTAGTCAGAATGACTTTATTCAGTTGAGTTTTAGTCAAGCTAGGTATCGTTTAGGGGACCAAACATGATTTTACTAGAAGTAACACTGTTTAAATGCAGAAGCAATTTCAGCAGAGTGAAAAGTCTCTGCCGTTCTGGGGAGAAGAAGCAGCAGAGTTTTGGGGAGCAATGTCCCAGCACTATGCTACCCATATAACAGCACAACATATTTTGTACAATGTACATACATAGGAATATTTACAGTTGTATATACAGATACTTATGCACTTCATTTCCTCAAGCAGCAGAAGAGTTATAAATTCTTCATGCTCCCTTTTTTTCCCCACTTGCTGCACTGCCACCAATACAGAGAGAATTAACAAAATGTTTTATAGACGTTTTTGATGAAAAATGTTTTAAGGCTGCCAAGTTCATAGTAATTTGTGCCTTGAAGGCTAGATGAGAAAGATTGCCAAGGAAACACATAATAATGAGTTCCAAAAGAAAATGTTGCCTTTAGAAAATTAGGGAAATAGGAGCCAAATATCTACCAGGCTAATCTGTAATTGTTGTCGCCTTCACAATAGAACAAAACACTGCATGGATACCCCAGGTTTTGATGTAGAAAGTTTATTTATAAATGCTTTAATGAATTTTCATGGAACATTAAGATGATCGGTGTCAAAAGATGGTTTTTACATCATGCAGAAAGGAGTACAGTCATTTTCTGAAATGTGTTCCAGCTAACTGCTTGGGTCATTTCTACACACATTAAAGAATATTTAAAGCAATAGTGTTATGTGAAGAAAACTTTATTTTTTCAGTCCAAAGTGGAATGTGATGTGATTTTATGGAAATTCAGTGAAGGCCATGTGAATTAATTCAATAGGAGGGGATCATATCTTTTATGTACTTGTTGATGGATATTTTCCAGAAGTCCATTAGTTTCCCAGAGGTTACAGAATCACAGAATGGTTAAAGAAGAGTCCACCTACTGGGTCATCTGGTCCAACCTCCCTGCTCAAGCAGGGTCATCTTAGAGCACAGGATTATTTCCAGATGATTCGTGAATATCTCCAGTGAAGGAGACTCCATAACCATTCTGGGTAATCTGTTCTGGTGCTTGGTCACCTGCACACCTTCCTCATGTTCAGGTAAAACTTCCTATGCAACAATTTCTGCCCATTGTCCTGTTGCTTGGCACCACCAAGCAGAGCCTGGCTCCGTCCTCTTGGTGCCCTCCCTCCAGATATGACAGGCATTGGCGAGGTCTCCTCTTGCTTGTCTCTTCTCAAAGCTGAACAGGCCCAGCTCCCTCAGCCTTTCCTCGTAAAAGAGATACTCCTGTTCCTTTATCATCTTTGTTGTCCTCTGCTGGACCTGCTCCAGGAGCTCCATGTCTCTCTTGTCCTGAGGAGCCCAGAATTGGACACAGCACTCCAAATGTGACCTCACCAGTGCTGAGTAGAGGTGCGGGACCACCTCCCTCGACCTGCTGGGATGCTCTTCCTCATGCACTCCAGGATATCACTGGTCTCTTGGCCATAAGGTCACACTGCTGGCTCTTGGACACCTTGTGTCCAACAGGACCCCAGGTCCTTCTCCACAGAGCTGTTCCCCATCAGGTCAGCCCCCAGCCTGTGCTGGTGCCTGGGGTTATTCCTCCCCAGGTGCAGGACCCTGTGTTTGCCTTTGCTGAACTTCAGATGGTTCCTCTCTGTGCATCTCTCCACCCTGTTGATGTCCCTCTGAAGGGCTGCACGGCACTCTGAGGTATCGGCCGCCCCTCCCAGCTTTGTGCTGTCAGTGAGCTTGCTGAGGAGGAACTGTTTATTTACATCAGACTTTATCATGTTATTATATTACACATCAAGATTGAAGTGTTTAACAAAACAAAGAATTTAACATTGATATAAATATTGATAAATACTGCCCTCTTTTCTTTACCCAAAAATTTCCTGCTTGATCTTACTTGGTAAAGCAGTTCTAGAAGAGGATTTCTTGTTTGTTTAAGTAAGAGCTGTTTGTGGGCAATTAAACTAAAATAATCTTTCTATTGTACTGAGTTAGAATAGAACCCATGTCTTCCAACTGGTGGCTAACACACTGTCAGGAGCATGCAAAGAAATTGAGCTGCTGTAAAAGATAAAAATATAAAAATAAAACCTTCCTTTCCCAAGTGTTGATGTTTTAAAAATGAAAATACTGACTTTTCTGCTCTGTTTCATTTTGCTTTTTAATATAGATTATACACTAGCCCCCTGAGAGATTGCCATTGGAAGGAAAAAATTAAAATTGAGCCTAGCTAGGAAGATGCCGTCTGACTGAAACATACTACTATTTTTTCAATCCACCTTTCAAAAGTGACCAAATAGTGTTTTTTGTTAGATACTGTATTTAGGTTGTAAATATAACACACAGGTTCAGCACAAGGAATAAGAGCAGCTGGGAAGGCAATATATACAAATTAGGAGAAAATATATTACTGAGGCATGGAGGAACGTCTACATTGAATTTCTAGTTCTTAATTCAGTGTTGTTGAAACCCTTTCTTGCATCTAATAAATCTGAATTAATATGCATAATCATAATTGAGATCCACATAACTAGACAGAGTTTTTTACAACTTCTCTTACCCAAGGGAGACCGTGGTGATTTTCTGGAATGAATATCTGCATGTGAACCCTGCAGGCTGGTGTGCTGTATCAGCCACAGGAGCCTACATCTTGTCATCCAAAAGACTTAAGAAAGATGATGTTACAATTGCTGGACACTACACATATCCATACAGTCAGCCAAGTCATTAGAGCTGCTGAACCAGCAGTCCTTATAGTTTATGTTGCCAATAAAGTGGTGATACAATGTCAGTATCTTCAGGGCTGTAATTTGTGAACTGTGTAACTCTATGAACTTATACTCTGAGAGCCATGGGATTTGGAGACTTCACAGACCAGCATCTCGTCTGTAGGATTTTGGTCATATGGGATTTCATTTAAATAAAGTCAGTGAGAAAAGCTCTGGCGTTTTAGTCTTCCACTGTAGGAGAGCGCATATTGATTTAGTGCTGAGAAGAAAGGACATAGAGAGCAGCTTTTGCACTATCAGAAACCTTCGTGTCAATTTATTCATTTTCCTCCCATCACTGCAGTGGAGGTGGGATTACATTTGGCACTGTGAGGCATATGATGGCTTTTCACTGATTATTTCTTCCCCTTTTCACTCCTTCCCTGTCACCTTGTGACATATTTAGGAGAAAGATATGACAGAGACCATCAGAATGTGAGAGTAGGAGGGGAGCATGAACCCTCTAAAAACTGTTATATGGAGCAGTGGTTGTCCAGATAGGTTGTCTGTCACAGAGGGAGAAATGTACTTGCATCCAGCTGGAGTATCGTTCTAAGCTTGGTCTCATCCATATTTGGGGTTGTTGATGACACAGCTTTATTTCCTTGTTTTGTCCTGAGTAACCATGGCATCTGAATTTTTCTTTCACTCAGAAGCTGGGGTTGAGGGCTTTGTGAAGTTAATGTGCTTGTGTAGATACCAACTTCTCTCTGCGCACACTCTACCAGACAAAAAGCTGCTTTACTTTTCTTTTTTTGAAAATAATTAATCTATCTTAAAAATGGATTAGTGTTGACATCTCTTCTTAACAATAAGGATAGAAACTCAGAATGAACAGCTGTTTAGACAATCTTGGATGAAAGCCTTTCCCTAGGCAAACACAGTAGATGCACAGGCACATGCAAGGGCACATTGCTGCCATTATTGATGCCCATCTGTCAGACTGGCAGGGTGCCCGCTCAGAAGCTGAGTCTAAACAAGGTCTTTGTGATATAGGCTCTGCCTCCTCTATGACAGTACTGCCACCTGGGTGCCAAATGACTTTTCACAATAGCTTCCATTTTTAGGTAAAAAGAAAAGTATTGCTTTTAAAAGGAGGTAAAAATTAAATATAATCAAATGGAAAACTAATTTTACTTTCAAATAAATATGGTGTAATGAATGTCTTCATATGTGTGTGCAGTGCATAAATATGTATACGCACATTTATATGTAAAATCACGTTGTTGCCTGTTGTGACAGGTGACTATAGTTACTTGTTTTCATGAAGAATGATAATTTGTCATTTATCAGGCAAGTGATCAATAGATTTCACAGAATTTTAGGGGAAGGGGCAATTCAGAGTAATTAACAGTTTTACTTGGAAAGGGTTTACTTACAGAAAAGTGATTGCATTTAAATACCTGAGGAGACCAATTCTTTCTACCCCTGGAAATTCTTTGAATGACTACATAAGACATATTGGATTTCAAATGCTTCTGAAATGTCCATTCCTTACCTAACGTCTCTGATGGACTCAACACCACCAAACTTCTAGCAGTAATCTTTTCTAGGCAGTAAATGGAATTCCAAGTAATTCCTACTGCCATGCATAATCCTCCTCTAAACTGTTAAAATGACCTTAACTCTTGTGTGCAGTATTATAGCTGCAGTGTTTCATGTCCTGCCAAAATTCAGCTTATTTTTCACACAGAGTATTCTATTTAATTATGTTTTCTTTAATAGAACTATTTATTTTTCTATTTTATTGCAGTCTGGTAAATGAGGTGCAAAGTTTTATGCCATGTCTCATAATATCATGTAAAAATATGTGTCTTTTTTTTCTTGTTTGTTTGTTTTTACCAATATGACTCTAAGTATGAAAGCGATTCTGTGTTTCGAACACTGGGCTACTGGCAATCTGCCCTGGAAACCTCACTAATGAGATTAATAAGAAATAACTTCAGAATATTTTGTCTTTCTTTTCCTATGTAATGAAATTGGACTATTTTGCCATTAAATGCATACAGGTTTATTATTATTAGAATTATGTTTAATTGTGAAAAATAATACCATGCAACAATTAGAGAGGTCAAAATTAATTTTAACAGTTTTGAAGTAGAAATATTACAAAAAAATGTCACCAGGTGGCAATGTTACACAACCTCTTCCAAGTTATTTTTGGTGCATAAGCAAATAATGAGTTTTAGAAAGATGTGTTAGCTCTAGCCTTCAGTTATGTAAGACTCTTGCACTAATAGCAGTTCACTCTGAACACAAAACTTTATGAGTATCAGAAATATTTACTGTCTTCTTGACTTCTGATTAGAATCCATCACTGAAGCAGACCTGGCTGTGGATAAGAAGACAGAGTTTTCTGAACTGTGTGAATGGCAGACACACATCGTGCACTACATGCTGCACAGGTTACACAACAGAGTTTTGACTCTACCAACTGACCTCCTAACTGGACTAACAGGGCAGCTGCTATGAACTGGAAATCCTTAATGTGGGGAGAGTTTTACTGTACAAAGAGCTTTCCAGAGCCCAATGAAAAAATTCTGTCATCATTTTAGTTATCTTCATTGAGATAGAGTTACCTCAAAAAAACAAAAAAGGGCGATGTTGGAATGCATGGATTGGCTTTTTGCCAAAAGCTAGTTGCAACAATGTTTCTGAATGTTCAGTAAAAAATAATAAAGGTTTAGTTAGTGTTTCAATAGGGGAAGATGGTTCATGTGTGTACAAGTAGGAAACCCACCACCTGGTGAAAAATCTTACTGTCCATCCTGGCTCTGTGACCTAAAATTGCCCTTTCCTGTATCCGTGCAGTGGTATTAATGATGATGATGCAAAAAATAATCCTTTTTTTCATTGAATTCATGAAGAGATTTATTAACAACTGTCATACATACTTAGTTTTATGAAACAGAAGAAACATTTCATGTGGCATCATCCAAAATATTTAAACTGCTAATTGTAGTGTTAAAGTTGCTGCTGCTTTAACTTTTAACTTATGAAGTAGTGCCATTCAGGATTATCACACTAGATTAAGAAAAAATCCAATTCCAACAAGGTTAGAGTATGTTAGGTTATTTTCATCTCATTTTTATATTTAGTTAGTTGTATTTCTAGGCAGAAATTACATCCCTTTTTTTATTATTCAAAAGTTATAGGGCACTTGTCACCAGGAAGGTAATAAACATTAGCTTGTTGCCATCATCTAAACCTCACATACATCTGAAAATAGTAATGCAGAAAATAATTTAATATGGTCCTGAGAAATGTAGATGGAATTATATGTGGAATTAAATTGGCTTCTGAAATAACAGATTTGAATTCAATACCAAATCATTTGGAAAGATGGACTATGGATGAGGACTTATTTGCATATTAATGTGAATAATATAATTTACTGTCCTGCTGTAGCTGACTTCAAGTAATATAAGCAGTGTAATCAGCGCACAAAACAGATGGAGACAGCTTGAGACCAGGTCTACCCCAGTGACCTAATACTTGGGTTCATGTACCTGTTTAGCAGGCATACAAAAAATTTTGCTTTCATTTGTGTCTAAGGGAACTGAATTTCTGAGAATTTGCTGCAGAAGTGTTTTGAATTTATGTGTTTTGAACAGCTATTTGCTGACTGCAAGGAAAAAACTCTCATCTTTAACTTGTGATAAACCTACTTAAAGACTGAGTCAAATAATCCAAAATAATATAATGGATTAGTTAAATTAATAAAAAGAATATTTCACTTAGAAAATGCAGCATTTAGTACCTTCTCTTATGGACCTTCAACTTCTGGAATTATACAGTCACACTCTCCCAGCCGCACGTATTGCTCAAACCAGGATGACTGAAATGAGTCTGAATAGGACATTACCATAGTTACTTTTGGCCAAATAAAAAGTAGATTCTGGAAGAAGTCCAAACTCAAAGAATATTAGCTCTGCAAATAGATGTGGGAAACCCAACTTTTTGCATTCTCCAGACATGCTCAGATAGACAGTTTATGAAATATGGCTTTGTTTGATGCATGATACTTTAGATGTCCTGAAATAGTGTGACAGGAAATCTTTATTTACCAAACTCTTGGCCACTATTTCAAATGAATGCTTTAAATTATTTCCCAGTTATTTCCCAGTAAGGTGCACTGGAAATAATATTTCAAAAGTGAATAATTATATTTTAAAAATACTCTAAGAAAATACCCTGGGTTTTTTAATAACTTGCAAAATCTATGGTGATAGATGTGATAAACATCTTTGCAGCCATGATCCACTTACCACTTTCACTTGTTTAAAATGTTGTTTCATCACATCGCTTTCATAGAATGTCAGAATGATCCTAAGGTTTATGCAAAAGAAATAGAAGATCTCCAGATTTAGTTAACTTGAGCAGACTAACTCCTGCATTACCTCTAGAACTGATTATTTTAAATAAAAGCATGCTGTCCCTACCTTTTTACCATTACTACTAATTAATTTTTATGTAACTTTCATAGTAGAACAGTCTTCTGCATTGTTTTCATGTTTCTACAGTGTGCTTTTCTTGCAATAAATTGGAAGTTTCAGCTTATTCTGTTTGCAATACAATAGTAAGGCCTATTGCCTTAGATGATTCTCATAATTTTCTTACCACAGGTTTCTTCTTTGTATTCCAACATACACATGCACACATACCTCCTGCAGTGTCATTCCTCTGGAATTAACTTTTACATAAATCTGGCTTGGAGTCTGACTGTTTCACAGAGTATCTCTATTTCTATAGCAGCTGAAATTAATAAGAATATTATGTCTATTGAAAGATGAGACTTTTGGAAAGCAGAAACAGGGCATTCTCAGTGCATGCAATTTATATTCAATCTGATATCAATATGATATATGGATGTTCCCTCTAATTATTTATACACAGAGAATGATCTGTTTGGAAAAAGACATTTGCCTGTGTCAAAAAATGATCTCAGAAAACTCATAGAAAAGGAATGTAAATAAACTGTGTTTTCAATGACAAAAATGTAGGGAAGTTCAATAGCTTTTCTCTAACAAGTAGTTAACTTTGGGATATATTTTTGGTCATATTAGAAACTGAAGCCAAGAATTGTACAGCAGGTTTTCAACAAAATCCATCATTATTTTAATAGAAATCAAGTTAAACATAGAAAATAAATCTCAGTCAAAAAAAGTTTTCTTTTCCAGGATGAGTGTTGAAGTAATTTATGTTGAATAGCTTATGTAAGAATTTTAGATTTAAAAAATCAGAAAGTGCTATCTACATATATCAGAATATTCTACAGTATCTATTGTCTTATCTTGAATTCAACTTTTTTTACAGTATAGAGAAGTAAAGTGGAAGGGAATACTGTAAGGCTATATATATAGCAATGATAAGCTTATTTAAAAGAAGAGAGAAATAACTATAAGGGAAAATAAAATAGGAAATACTGTTAAATATAGAGGAAAAGACAGAATGTCTTTTATTCATTTGTTGGAGCCTGCAGGTGGTGTAAGTACCTTAAGAATTATTCAGAATTCCAAAATGTTATTTTTCTGTTTTCTACTAATATTTAATAGAACTATATTGTATGTTTGGTAAGATTGTATTTCTACCCATATCTGGTGGAATCCTATTTTTGTTTCTGCATACATGAGTGATGATTTCACTTTGGATTATTCAAAGAGCTCCATGACAATGCAGGTTCTTGCACTTTATCATCTACAAATAATGAAAATATATTTTATTAATTTATTTGTAGGTTATTTGTGTGGGGAAAAAAGTGGATGGGATACTAGAATATAACAATGAATACTTTGAGAATATAAAAAAAAAAAAATAACCCGCACCACCTCTTTGGTTTGTGTATTTAAAAATGATACATGTGCTTTAGCTAACATATGTAGCTATAGGAATTTACTGGGGTTTTTTCAAAACAAAAAATACAGAAGCCAAATTATCTTTTATCATCAAATATATTATCAAGAAAACATTATGTTTAAAGATAATTATATGTTTGTTGTTTGAATGTTCTTCTACATGTGGATGGTTTTTTTGCATGCTCTCTACAGTCAACCATGACACAGCAGATGAGGATCTGAACTAATTTTGGGTACATCCTTTTAGCCCTATATTTGCTTTCTGGTGAAATTATCACCTATTCTCACAACAATAGGTTCAATAACAGGACTGATTTTTATGAGGTTTCCTAAACATCTGTACCCATTTACTCTCCCAAAATCATATTTTTGTGAGCAGTGTGGGAGGATGCTGTAGGGGAAGTTGGGCATGGGCAATGAGGACTGGCAGTTCCCACAGAAAGCCATTTCCCCATGAAATACCTTTTCAAATGACAGCATATACATGCAACATTTGTCCAGAGCTTTGTAGCGCTAAATACAAGGTTTACTATGACTTATTTATATTGAAAAGCCAAAGAATAACTGTTGCTTGCATAAAAAAATCAATTAGTGTCATAAACATCACTTTACATCTGAGAGAAGATTGCTACAATACCCTTGATGCTGTTCTGTTATGATTAGCACCCATGTGTGAAAAAGCAATGGTTTGCTTCAAAGACCATAGAATATATCCACTATAGGCAATTCAAAAATTGAAACACATTTCATGGCTGCAAATAGAGTTTATAGAGACTGCTATATTTGGTAACATTACTAACTTGAAAGAAATAACATATTTTCTCTAAGTTTATTTTCCAAAATGTTTCATGGATACCTTGCAAAGGACCAAAAAGTTATTGGTGCTGAATTTCATTACTAAGTCTTTAAATTGTTGTCAAAAATGGAGCAATGGTAAACTGTCTGTCTTTGACCTTGGCACAAGGCAGGAATTAAAATGTGTATATATCATAATATATACACATTTTACATTGAAGTTTGAAAGCTGGTAGAAGAAAAGGTTCTTACCTAAAATCCAATGATAGGCATAGAAGTCCATGGAACTCCATGGAAGAAGTACACAGAAGTACATGCCCCAAGGCTGAGGCACCAGAAGGGAGTTACATAGTTTGTTAGGAAAGATGTTTAATGTGACCACTGCACAGAGTGTAAAGTAATACTTGAACTGATCAGTTGTAGTTTACATAAGAATCTATGAAATGATAACACTAAGTGAGTATACTTTGTCGAAAAACACTTATTCCATTCTGTGGTGGTCTGAAATGAATAAATCTGATACATGTCACTCTGTGCTCCTGGGAATCATACTATACAGATCTTCAAGACAACAGGAGAGTACCGAGCTGATTTTTCTATAGTTTGCACAATGTTTGTCTTAACTGTAGGGAAACATACTTTCAGTTAGCCAAAGAACCAAATGTTACTAGAATTGTGAGATAAAATATAATAGGAGGGCTGCCAAGCAGTCCATTCCCTGTAATCCTAGGCTTAGAAGGAGACAAGAAATAAACAAAATTTAATTTGTAAAAAATCAGTTTATTAAGTATGAGATAAATATTTTGTGAAAAATTAAGAAAAAAGCAGTCAACAATTTCACTATATTCATTTCTCTGACTTAGGTACATCTGTTTTACTTTTGTTTTGCACTCTCTTCTGTTGCTACATTGTATTTTAGGCCCTTGTAATCTACATGAATGGAGGCAAATTATTTCACTAGCTGTCTTCTGAAGAAACTAAGTAAAAAGATATTAATCTGCTGCCAAGAAAGAACTTTGTTCCCAACAAGAACTTACTGAAAGCCTAACTAACCAGCTCTATAATGGAAGCCTAGAGAGTATTCCAATTACAATTTTAAAACACTTCAGTCACTGTGCAGAGGAGGAATACATTTATACATAACACCAGAAGTTCAAATTTTCATCATGTCGAGAACTTTTTAATGAGTTTATTTTTTCTTTGCATATCTACAGAACACAGAATTTAAAAATTAATCTGGAACAATGTTTTCAAAACTGGAAACTACATCTGAAAAGTCTTTTGGTAGTTGGGATGCACAAACGTATGCTAGCAATAAAATATTTAGAAATTCCACTAGGCATCTAGTGCCAACTGTACAGAAGGACAAACTGAGTTTAGGAGGCTACTTCTAAGGTTTTCCTTCACTGTAAAATTTTGCATGTAAATATGAGCCTTGGGAGCTAAAAACTCTTGGGAGTTAGAAAAAAAAAGTGGTTTAGATTCCAGTGATGCAGGAATTCAATGAAGTTTGGCATCAGAATTCATGGGTTGGAGAGAAAACTATACAGAATTCTGATAGTCTTTAAGGATTCCTCTTCCTATTAGTTCCCATTACCTTTAATATCCTGTGACTCTCATTCCTGTCTTCAAGTCCTTCAATATATCTCCCTTCTTTGGTTCTTCTTTTCAGTGCCTCCAATTCTGTGCAGTTAGCCCCATGAAATTCCAGTAGCTCTACCTCCTTCTTACATCCTGCCCAGTTAGAAAAGCAACAAACACACTCAGCAGTACAAAGCTCCATGTATGTGGACTAGCAGGAGCTAGGTACCAAGCAAAATACCACCAAGAAGACTCCCTCTGTTTTGTTTTTTAACCCAGCAGATCTAATGAGGTTTATATTCTTGATCAGTCATTGCAGTTTACAAAATAGGTAGCAAAAGGAGACCACCTCCTCTATGAAAAAAGTCAGTGGACATTGACCGGTTGTGTAAAAGATATTAGAGAGAAAATGCAATTGTATAACTTCAGTTTTCTTTGGAAACAAGGCAAGAATAGAAATGCCAACATCAGTACTGTTGGTTATGAACCTGTGACTTCATAGCACGAGTCTCAGCACTGGAGAGAGCACAGAAGATCATGCTAAGGTACTGACAGATTTCTAGATGAATGCCTGTGTGTAAGAAGTTTTATTCTGTAGCCTGTGAGTTTGATAAGTACTGGTAGTCATTTGAGGAATAGATGAGATTCAGAAACACTGACTACATATGTTCACTTTTTTGTCATAAAATGGTTCATTTGGCTCTTGATCATCTTTCTTTCCATGTAATTTCTTTCCATCTTCTTCCATATTATTAATGCTTTGCAATAGCGGTTCTATTCCCTCAGTTTCTTTCCCATTACAATCTTTTTTGCTCTTTCTATTTCTGTTTAATAGTCTAGGTTGCTTTTTTTTTCAGTCCTTGTTATCAATCATTCCATGCCAATCTTCCTCTAATTTAATTTAACAGTCAATACAGGCTATCCTCAATGCCTCTTAGTTGCATGTATGTGCTTCAGCTGATTATTCATGTTCCCACTTTCTTACTTCCTCATTATAGTTAGTTTGACTAGCTGGCCTCAAATTCCTACTCTGCTCATGGAAATATATCTCTCTTTACTGTTTTCTTCATATCTTTAAGCAACCATTTTCCTTACAACTCAGATATTTTTTCCCAATCTACAAACAACTTAAAGATCTTTTAACGGGACAGGATTTTTTTTTTTTTTTAATAAATTAAAACATGTACGGGACTTTTGTTACAGCTTATAGAACTTGTCAGAGTAATCTGAAAAACTTTACAAGATAATGCAACCTCCTAATTTTTTCTGTAAAGAAAGAAATGTAGCATGTGTCATGCTGAGAACTCACACATTTTGGCAAATAGAAAACCTAGACATCCTCCCCCAGCAACTTAATTCCCATAGTCTGCTCTCTTTCTGACATAACATTGTGCCTCCCTTCCTGCTGAATAGCAGAGGTCCCATGCCACTGGAGATATTTACAATAAGGCGAAATTATTACAGTAAAACTGACTTATTTATTGCCAACAGTGAAAGATGTTGTAGAGGTCAAAAAATGCCATTAACATTGAACTTAGACATCTGATGGTTTCAGTGCTCCCCAACGCAACTGAATTTTCTAGAAATGAACTAAATTTCACACAGAAAATATTTATAATGTAACATACTGCAAAGTCTCAGACACAAAATTGATGTAGCATAATAAAATAGATTGTATGTGCTGGAAAAATTTACTTGATGTCATTTAAACTTAAAATCAGACAATCTTACAATTTTGGTAAGACCAGTTGCCAGGAATACTTTTTTATACATTGCCATCCAAATAAAATATTTACATATGCTGCATAAGATTCATAAACATGCTAACCTTAATCATTTAACATAATCACATGCTGCTGGACAGCCTAGAGAGGAACAATACTGGGCTGATTACAGTCAGCCCATTTATTAAACTGGTAGTGGGGTTCAATAACACCCTTCCAATAAAATTATTTAATAGAAATCAAATATGTAAATTATTATTCTGGCTATGACTTCTTCCCCAGAGGTCTTGTACATGCAACAGTCATGCTCCATTAACAATGAATTTAGTAAGTATATGTGATTGTCAGGCAACCATAAGATACCCAGAATTTATGAGAAACAATCTCTTCCTACGAGTATTATTCACACACAAGGAAATGAATGGCTTAATTTATCTCTCTGTGCATCCTGAGACTAACTTGAGTAAAATGTAACTCAAAATGCACGTCAAAGCAGTTCTGTAATTTCTCTTCTTATATGGAAGTGTACAAAACCAACAATAGCAGATGCACTCTCCGCGTAAAGAAAAGTAATGAAAGAAAAATTATTTTGAAATCCAGTTATTGTGGGTACTGAGGTGGTAAAATGTTCTGGTGATAGTTTCTTGTTACCTAGGCAAGTGCTCTGACTGTTACCTTATTAGCTAAAATTTCCTTCTGTAGTCAATTTACACTATAAGGAATGCATGTCTACATTTTCATTGGAGAGAGATCAGACATCCTCAGAAACTCCACCTTCTTACTGGGTCCCAAATGGGCTTAAGTGGGATAAAAGTGTCTAGATGTTCAGTCAGTATGGTATTGTGGACTACATTTTTGGACACAGATTTTCGATGTCAAAATCTTTTTACAGATATAGCCCTTGAAGTATTGTTATATGTGATTGAAATCAACCACAGCTGACAATCAAACAGCTAAATAAATTGTAGTCCTAATCTAAAGTGACCAGACTGCACAACTAGGGAGCTTTCCTGCAGATTTCTGTGGATAGAGCCTTCTGAAGGGTTCTGATGTTTGTGCTAAGTGCTTTTAGTTGTTCATTACCAAATTAAAGCTGCCAGTAAATGTTTCTTTAGCTCCTCAGTAGGTCTTTAAGGTTAAAATTATTTTGCATTGTAGTTCATTGTACTTCACTGCATTCATCACATGGCAAGTTAAAATTCATAAACAATCTGCCTAATTTCTTTCCAACAGTTACTAGTGCTACTTTTATATACACTAGATGTATTTGTTTGAGAAACACTATACTGATATACACAATTGAAAAGCATCTTTTTAGATAGAAATCGTCAATGTTAGGTTTTCACTGTCTTCCATAGTTTTGAAGTATTTCCTTTCATTCCCCACTCTTTAAATGTGTTAATGCCCTTCACAATGCTGTGGATTTCTGAACAACAGGAATTTTTTCACCTTGCTGCTTTGCAGCTTGTAGCATAATCTAGAAGTATTTCTGTTGGTTTAAGGTGGCAAGCTGAGATCTCAGTTGTACATTGTTACCAAATGAAGGTATCAGGATGCTGGGTGCACTAATAGGCTTTAGTGCTTGGGAAGGCTGCACCCGAGATCCCTCAGCCCGAGCCTGCACTCCCTGCTTGCTGGAAGGGCACTGCATGGGCTGGGGGCTCCCCTCGGGGGCCAGGAGCAGAGCCATCGAGCAGGGCAGCCGGGGCAGCTGCAAGCAGCTCCAGCCCTGGGCATCCGGCAGCTCCCTGGGATGTGGACCCAGCTTGGGAGGGCCTTGGTGAGGCAGGGTAGGGTTGTGGGGAGCAGGGGCTCTCCCTGCTGCACTGCCAGTGATGCTGCTGATGGACTTGGAGGGAGACAGAAGGGGAAGCAGGTCTCAGTGGTACCCTCAGGGCCCGGGCAGCAAGTAGGGAAAGATGGGGGTGGTTCCATGCACCCAAATTTACTGGTAATGCCCACATCTCTCACCTACTCTGCAATAAAAGGTTACCTGAATTACCTGAAGCTCCATGATGGCTTCTCATTTTTGCATTTTTTTGGTGCTCTTTTATCATGTCTGTAACTACATTCTAGTGAGACATATTGGATTTATTACTCCCAGTGAAAGCTGGGTTTACTAATCCGCTTTCTTTTAGTGGTATTATATATTGTCTTTTACTAGTATATCTTTTACTATATTATATATTTTTGTTTTATTCTATTTGGTATTCCTACTCATGGATGCCTTCCTAGAACTTACCCAAAATGGTTTTCACTGAGCCTAAAGTGTGAATTTCCTGTTTTAGTCACTCTTAATACTGAAGTGGTGGGTTTTGGTGTTTATTGTCCCTATAATACCCAACAAATGGACTTGCCACATATTTTCTGGTCGTGAATTCATCTCATTTCTTTGCTAGCTATTTAAGAAGTTTTGACTGAAAGAGACTCTGAAGTTTTGCTAGCAAAGCTTAGGTACTTTTTCATTACTGAGTATGTGTGTATATTAAAAGAGTGAATATCATAATCTAACTACAGGTGGTAGCAAAAATACAGATTTACAGATTAGATTAGATTATATTATATTTTGTGTTTTGTATTTAAACTTGTTGAGGTAATCTCTGATCATAGATTAAGATTTGTTGAATAAACAGTTATGAATCATTGGCTCTGGCACCAAGTTTAATAGAACTGGATTGGCACCAAGAACCATGACCTACACTGCTTTTCAAAATAAACTTTAGTCTTCCAGTAGATCCTTGCTAGTTTCTCTAGTTTCCTCCAATGTCGGGATGAATTAGTCAATCTGTGATACTCTGAATCCCATGTAAGCCTCAAAACTGGGTCAAAAGTAAGCTGGCTCAGGCACAGATCTATGCTGAGCTGCAATAGCTGCATTTCTAGTCACACTCCAGCTAATCAGCTGAGAGATAGTACAGGTATCTCACAGAGAAGTCAGCTGTGCAATCTGACTGTCAAATGAGTTGGCTTGCATCAGTGAAGTCATAATTGCTATAACCATGCAACAAAAGTTCAGTTAAGCTTCCATTTTCAGAGTTGTAAGAGCTCAAAATAATTCTGTTGTCCCTGTGTTCAACTGTTGTTGGAATATAAGCATTGTGCAATCAGTTACTTCAAAGCAATGTGCTTAACATTCCCATGATGAATTTTGGTAACGTGACCCAGGGCTTGGGAGAGGTGGACACATACACACACACAGAGACACACACAGATACAGCTCCCTGTTCCCTGATAGCTTGAGTATTCTGATTGAGGCTGGCTTTAAGCTCTTTTGCTGGATTTCTTCCCACCATAAATACTGCTTGTCTGTTCAGATTGAATACATCCAATCTGGTGTAATTTTTCATAAAATATTCACACTTTGCTGTTCAAGCATGTGATTCTTGCAGAACTCTTAACAGGTTGTTTATTGTCTTTGTGACCTTTCAATCAGCCTCAGCGCTAAAAAGAAAGTATAAACTTACCTACTGGAGTTGCTGTGACACCAGGTCAAACTTTCATCTCATGGTTTTATTACATCCCCTGTAATTTCACAAGCAACAAAAGTCAGAATTCTGACTTCTAAACTGTTGGACAGATGATTTTGGGTTTCTGATATATTTAAAATTTTATCTTATATCCTTAAGTATATAATCTAGTTTCAAAACAAAGCAACTTTATTTTAAAGATCTGCTATTTATAAACCATCAAAGGGATGTTTTTCAGGAAATATTCTTTTTATATGATGTCTTAGTATGCCAAATTGAAATAAGGAATACATGGTTACTTTTCTTGCAAGTTAATGATTCAGCAATGAATGTTTTATATTAAGTTTATTGTATATATACTTACATGTTTTAAGTGAAGGAGTCATGGAATTATTTAAGTTGGAAGAGACTTAAAATCATCAAGCCCAACCATTAACCCAGCATTGCCAAGTCCACCACTAAACTGTGTTCCTAAACACCGTGTCTACATGTCTTCTAAACACCGTGTCTACATGTCTTTTAAACACCTCTTCAAAAAGGGCAAGAAGTAGGAATTAGGGAGCTACAGTCTGATAACCTTCTGTGATGAAAAAACTGGTTTGGTAGGTGAGGGGAGAGCAGTAGATATTGTCTGCCTTGACTTCTGTAAGGCTTTTGACACAGCATCCCATAAAATCTTAGAAGCATAGAATTGTTTGGAATAGTTTGGAATTAGGTAATCTTTGAGATCCCTTCCAACCCCCCTGTCATGGTCAGGGACACCTTCCACTAGACCAAGTTGATTGGATGCTCAAAGAGAAGTTGATGAAGTATGGACTGGATGAGCAGAGAGTGAGTACTGAAAACTGGTTTAAGGGCTTGGCTCAGAGGGTTGTGATCAGTGGTGGGAAGTCTATTTGGAGCCAGTAACAAGCAGTGTCTCACTGGGGTCAATACGGGATCCTGTACTGTTCAACTTCTTCATTAATGATCTGGATGATCTGACAGAGTGTTCCCTCAGCAAATTCACAGATGATGGCTAAAACACCATCAGGTTTTGCTGGCACGAGGGTGATCTCAACAGGCTGGAGAAATGGGCTGATAGGAACCTTATGTGGTTCAGTATGGAGAACTGTAAAGTCCTGAACCTGGGGAGAAACAATCTGACGCACCAGAACATGTTGAGAGCTGGTAATCTGGCTGCATGAGGAGAACAGCTGACAGCAGATGGAGGAAGGTTCCCCTCTACTCCACCTTGGGGAGGCCACAACTGAAGTACTATGCCCAGTTCTGGCCTTCCTAAAGCAAGGGAGACACCCTGGAGACAGTCCAGTGAAAGACCTCTAAGAGAGAGCTGAGATTCTTCAGGCTGGAGAAGAGAAGGCTCAGGGGGGATCTCAGCAAAGCATAAAGATACCTGAAGGCAGCTAGTCTGTTTTCAGGAGTGTCCAGCGACAGGACAAGAGGTGACAGGCACAGACTGGAACACAGATTTGATCTGCATATCAGGAGGCACTGCTTTACTGTGAGGGTGCCTGCACATTGGCACAGATTGCCCACAGAGAGTGTGGAGCCTCCATCCTTGGAGACATTCAAAACCTGCCCTGGGCAACCTGCTTTAGGTGGTCCTGCTTAAGCAGGAGGATTGGACCAAGTGACCTCCAGAGGCCCCTTCCAACCTCAACTGTTCTGTGACTCTATGATTTGCTAAGCCAAATGTATAGCATTTCTAGTAGAAAGAGTGGCTCTTTGTGGTTCACTGAATCACGCTAATTTTTATGAATCCTATTCAATTTTGATGAACTGGAATTTTCCAGCAAGATTTGTTGATGAGCTAAGATTTGAGAAAGCCTTAAAATCTCTGATGCCATGAAAATTATTTCTTTGGCTATTCTAAATATACAGTGTGAACTGCTGACATCTTAGAAGTTTTCAAGCCAGGGCTACAGATATAAGATACAGACAAAATGAGTAAGTTGTAGTAAACCTGTCAAATATCCTCTAGGGAATTCTAACACAAGCAAAGTTTCATCAGAAGCAATTCTGGTATCCACTGATTTTAAGAAAAAAAAGTGTCAGTATTTCACAGACTCCTTTAATTTTATATAATGAAAACACAACATATTCCCAGAACTGTATTTCCTGCTGAGTGCCTTTCAAGAACTGGAAACCTTTCCTCAGTATTTTTTTATCTTCAGAGAAAACCTACCAGACTTAGACATATGTTACTACTAAAGTAATCACATCTTGTTCCACATCTCTTCTATAAATTTACATGAAAGGTCTCAAATTTTTGAGTGTAGCAAAACAACAACTAGTTTTCTTCTGTATTGGAAAATAAGAGCACAGTAACATTCTCTGAATAATGTGTAACCAAGTGAAGCAACAGTTGGATGAAGCGGCAAGCTATAGCTTCCTGTTGAATGGAAAGAATTTAAATCAGAATTTGTAAAATATAGTGCAGTATTGGACAAGCTCATAGGAATGAGAAAAAGCCAAATAAAAGCCAAAAAATGTAAATTTTCATGTATTTCTGGAAGAATATCCCAATATCCCAATTTTACAACTTTCCAATAAGAAATTATTTCCTCCACTCCAAGGTGACCATGTGCATATGGTTCAGTGCTAGAGACCGCCTGCCAAATGTTACTCCAAATGAAAAAAATCAGGAATACAATTCTTGCTACAACTGCAGATTGCAGAAACAGAAAGAGAATCTTAGCATCAGCCAGGAACAAAGAAACATAACCCTGGAAGAAAACAATATTCTGTAATTATTCTAAATTTTTATCCAGTCATCCTGTGCTGCTAAAAAGATTACAGCAATAATGAGAACCTTCCAAATGTAGATAATTGTCACTGCATGTTCTGTTCTACAAAATGTACTGTAAAATATATTATAACTGACATTTTGGGGCAGATTGAAAATTTAGCAAATAGTTTTAGCTATGTTAAAAGAGGAAAATAATTCTTTAGTTTTAAAGAAATTAGACATCCAAAGTAAAAACTGATTTTCATGTAATTCCCTACAAACCGTGCATTTCCTGTGCATAGGATTTTTTTTTTATGGTTGCACATCTTGAAGACATATTCAAAAGTTTGAGACATTAACATAAACACATATCTAAGGTTTTGATATGATAGCAGAATTATCCAATTGCATAGGAATATGTAAATCAGAAGGAAGCATCGAGTAACAAATGTTATAGTGGAATAGAGCTAATTTTGATTGGTAGCTCAGTCACTTCACAGTTCTGCTCATTTAGAGTAGTAAACCATAATAATTTTCTCCCATCTTTTCTTTTGTTTGTGAGACTGCTTCACAGATGTGGAAAACAGAACAGGTGTGAGTAGAAGCTGGTGTAAATGTAAAGGGCATACATAAACAAGTACAGAAACAGATTATCATGAATATGGCATACACCTCCCAGTTTAAACAAGCTATAGCTATGCTTTTTGAACTCCAGTAGAAATGAGAATTATCTGTTCCTTATGCAGGACTCATTCTGATGAAAGCAACTTGATTAATTCAGAATAAGAAAGCTTCCCTCCAGAACAGGGAATGTAGTAGAAAAAGCTATGTGATGTATATGAAAAGCTGTGTACATGGATTTATTTATTTATATTGATAATTTATATGTTTTGGTGGTTAAAGATACAGGAATCAGGTAGATTCCTAGAAACATCAAACCTTAGCTAGTTTGAAAACCAGATTTTTTTTCTGCTAATAGAAATTTGAAACTATATAAATTTGAAAAAAATGTTTTATTTATGGTGAAAGAGTGGCTTTTCCTGATAATCAACTGAAGTCATGGCTATTTTAACTGTATCTTTAATGATTTTCCAAATTTTCTTAAATGTGATATAACCTATAAAATGTCCTTCTTTTTTTTTTTTTTAATATGTAGACTAATTTGTCAAAAGAACTTAATATTTCCCTCATAAATATTTTCTTTCCTTTGAAATCTTGTCAACTTTTGAAAGGATGAACTGCAGTCAGTTTACTTTCTCTGGAGAATACTTTATGAAAATACTGAGATTTGAGTCTGTGTCTGGGATAGACATTCTTATTTCTATTTAGAAATGATAAAATTAGATTTAATACAGTATGATAGTTTCTGGGCAACTGAGAAAGATCATAACAATCTTAAATCACCATTTTGAGTTATCTGAAGCAGCTGTGTGTTTACCTTACTCATTGGCACAAGCTGTGTTATTTTCTTCTTTGGCCATTCCATTTGATTTGTCAAAACCAGATATATGTATTTTCTTTATGACCACTCTACAATGCAGCCTTGCAGTAACAGAAATTATAATTTCCTCCAGTGGCCAAGATATCTGATGATTTATCATTTGTTGAAGTGAAGCTGTACTTCTGGATTAGGTAATTTTGGATCTTCATGTGAGACAAAGGAGTGGCTCACAACAAAGGTGTCAATAAGCAATGACCAAGCAAACTATTTGTACTGTGATAAACTTCAATCATATTGGTAACTTTGAGAATTCCACTGAGAAAATTTGAGCATTTGAATATAAGGGCCACCTGAACAATGGCCATAAATTCAGCTGTTTTCATAAAATAGTAAAATCTTATTCTGTTACATATAAAGATGCTTTTCATAATAAATAGAAGAATATTATAATTTTTCATTATTATTATAATTTAACAATAAATGAAGAAATTTAAATTTTATTTCTTCCACATCGACTGTATAACTGAAGGTCAGTGATTCATGCTTTAGTGTAAGCAGTTTGCAACTATTTTTTTTATTCTGGAAAACTGCAACACAATTTCATAAAAGCAGTAATGTACTGTAGTTCATTCAACAGTGTCATTATAAAACAAAAATCAGGAAATGTTCTTTCTATATCTTGGGGTAAAAAGCAAATGTGACAACAAACACAGAACAAACAAATAACAGGGTTAAACCAAGAAAGATAGTAAATGAAAAAGACATTTAATTTCAGTATCATATTTATCCAATATCTATTTCATATTTGTTGTTTCTCTCTTTTAATAAACATTCATTTTCTAAATATTCTCAAAAAGAAGTTACTGAGGTAGCTTGATACAAATGTATAAAATAAAACCCCAAACAGGAATTGAATTAAGAGTCAATTTTATGATAGTTAAAATGTTTTTTTTTTTTCCAATTTGCATTCATTCATGGAGTCATAAACAAATTGTTCTAAAACCCCATCCTACATATACATATTTACAAACACCAGTCATTCAGAGTAGTTCCACCCTAATCTGCCCCAAGGCATCTATTAACAAGAACCTGGATTACCCTTGCTTTCTGGGGTGGGTCATAACCCAATATACTTTATTTATCTGATCTTTTGGGACTTTAAGCCTTCATAGGAACCCTTTCTCTATAAGCTTGAATAGGTACAATAAAGCAGTAGTTCCTTAAGGAGTTGCGTAAGTGGACTAAAGTGGTTTGAGGTCTGGTGACATTAGTTTTAACACTTCTTTTCTTACTGAGACAGCCATAGTGTCACTTGACATGGGACATGAAAAAGGAAGGAGAAAACCTGCTGACAGTCTGTTTGTCATAGCAAATTGTCACATTTTGTATTGTGTTTACCTCTTTGACCTCAAAATGCTTCATATATTGCCTTCAAGGGAAACACTTGAAGATACATCTACCTACTAGTATTTGAGGGTTTTCAGAAAACATGTTTTAGAAGGACAGTGGCTAAAACATAAATGGATTTATTTCTTTCTGATGTGATCATTATTACTTTGTGAGACTACTTTGACATTCTTTAGTGAAATAGAATAGAAATAGAAATAGAAATAGAAATAGAAATAGAAATAGAAATAGAAATAGAAATAGAAATAGAAATAGAATATTTCTTTTGGAAGGGACCTACAATGATCATCTTGTCAAGCTGCCTGAATGTTTCAGGGCTGACCAAAATTTAAAACATGGTATTACTGGCATTGTTCAGATGCCTCTGGTAGGTTCTTTTCTCCTTCACTTTGAGCTTTTGAAAGCCCAACTCTTTGAAACCCCAACTTTAAATAATTTAGTAATTTGCAATCCTCAAGCTTTTAAGTGAGGATCTTTCTTTTTATTTTATCATTTTAATATAAACTTAGATGCATGTCTCAATCAGTAAGTTTAATTAATTATGATTACCCTCTAAAATGAAATAGGAAAAATTGCTATGTATTTCACTGACAGCTATAATAAGCTTATTTTTTATTGTTCTTGGGTTTTGCACAAGTTGGACTCAAATGGAGTTTAAATCATGACAGATGTTTTGAACTAGACTGCAGGAGCTATGAGCAATATAATTAGAAGTTTTAATTTTGTATTCCTAAGGTGTTTCTCATTACAATATATGCTCTTCTAATTTTCAGAAATTAATTTCTTAATAGAGGAAAACTTGAGTGTACTGTGCATAAGAAATTACCATCCTGACTATTTATGTCATGTGCACATATAATAACCTGCTACAGGATAAAACGCTTCATGGAAAAATTTATATTGCTTTGTCCTAATGATAGGTTCAAGGATCCAAATTTTATTAAAATATTTTAAATGGGTGTGTGATTTATGAAATTTGATATTTTATCTCTTTAGTATTTTTTTCATATATAGGTTTCATAAACACTCCTGTCATTTATATGTTGTATAAAGTAATTTTTATTACTTACATAACATTTTAGTTGCCCTGGGTAATTTCTTATCACAAGCAGTTTCTCAGAATATCTACTAATGTGGTTAAAGGGATATTTTCAGTAATGTTTGCATGAGTAAGATCATAGGAAAGTAAAATTAACCTTTTGTGGAAGCTACATAAATAATTTATTTACATTGGAGAAAATATGCTTTTATTTTCGTACTCTGTTATAAACGGGCTAACTTTATTCTAGCTATGATTGACCTCTGAACTACTCTTCAAAATGGATATATCTGGGTGTTTTGTAGTGGACTTGATTTTGGTCTGCAAGAAAGTGTGTAACCTAAAAGTTTGTGTTGATATTGCTTTCCTAATTTTCAGGTGAGGATATATCAGAGAAATAGGGAATCTATTATAAAATTTTATCAAAATAATTATACTGTAAGGTAAGCTTAAATTTTTCAGTTTTGGAATAATAACTTGACTGCAAATGGCAGTTGGTTTTATTATTCCCATACCTGAGCTTAGGCTACTGAATCATGCAGTCTTTCCTGGCCACTAAGTCTATAGGATGTAGCAAAGTCCAGTAATTTATTCAAATGTAATAAAAATAAGATAGATTATACATAAAATATACATTAAAATTCTTCTAAATAGTGGGCTTTGAAATTCATTCTGACTGAGATGGAGAAAGCACAAGAGAATGGAAATCAAGTCTTTTTCTAATAGACTAGTGTGGCTCGGATTACTTCAATGCTTTTTCACTGATTTATACCAGCTGAAATTCTGGCTTGCTCACTGAGTTTTCAGAGTTGCAGCTGGCTTATTGAAATAATTTTTTCTCACCATTCATCCAATCTTAGTTCTATTGTGTTTACACTATCCTGAAATTCAGTGGAGTTAAGTTAGTTTTCAGTTTAGATTTCACACCAAATAAATGCAAAATCCATCATGGCAAGGAAAATCCTGATAATAAATATTATTAAATTGGTTCACCAATTGAAATGGAGTGAAATGGACAATATGTCATAAACATGCATCTAAAACTGTCCTGTTTCAGGAACTATTTGCCAAAAGAATATATGTGGGCAATCTCCATAGAGGTCACACAATTTTTGTTATTTAGAATGCATGCACGGCATTCTGTAATGTCCCAGTGGTTATAGGAGATTAGAAATCAGTTTTAATACCACAGAATGAAAATTATTATTTTATTCAAAATTATATCAACAAAACAGCTTCTGAATTCTATGTATATGTGTGTATACGTTTACATTTACATTATATGCTGTTAATTGGATTTTTAGAAACCTGTGGGAGGTCTGCCATTACCTTGAGTGATGCCAGAATTTCGCCCCAGTGTCAAAGACTTGTCAGAATGCCTTTAAATATATCTCTGTGCCAGAGAGAAATACCTTGGAGGATTTGACGTGTTTAAAAGATTCATAGAGTTTGTTCAAGAATGATTAAGTGACTATGCTGAATAAATACTATTCATTTATGTTTGGCGAGGTAATCTCATTCATACCCTCGGGCTAATGAAAGCCGAGTTAAGAATACATACAGCACTTACACACACAGCGTAAGGGGATTTGAGGGTCATTGGCATCTATTTGAACATTGAAATATCAGTGCCCAGACCAAATTGTTTCATTAACCTTCTCATTCCCTAATTCACAGATTACTTATCATGTTGCTGTCTTACTTACTCCTTTCCTCTGGCTAAAACCGTGATGTCAGCCCCACCACATTACTACAACAGGTTTTCTTTTCATGTTCTAGATTGCCTTCATTAATGTTGGTAATACCTTTTTAGTCACCCTCTCATTCAGATCTCTTGCAGAATATCCTCTTTCTATTCAGTTTCTACTGCTGTGTATTGATTAAAAAAAAAAAAGAGGAATAATTGAACTACTGTAACTAATAAATAGTGACATAACAGGTGAGAAAAACAATAGAACAAAAGAAAAGGAGGTAGAGAAAGGAGAAAAGAGTGCTCAGATTGTAGCAAGTAGATTGCTGCAAGGATACATTTACAGAAATGTAGGAAAAAAAACATGAAAGAAGGAAAAAAGGCTCATGAAAGAAGGAAAAAAGGATTATGAAAGAAGGACCTAGGAGCTAGAGAATGTGAAGACAAGATCAGCTGAAAATACCTAGCAAAGACAAGCTCAAGTATGAGCAAATTATGTGAAATTGATGCAGTTTTGAAGATTAAACAAAAAACCCAAAACAAACAAAACAAAACAAAACAAAAACAAAAAAAAAAAAAAAAAAAAAAAGAAAAAGGAGAGGAAAAGGAAACTGAACATTCTGAACAGAACAGCAGTTCCGAGATTCCACAGGTATCAACTTCTGGGATACTGAACTTAAAATTTATATGTAAAGGAGACTAGCAAGTAAACAGAAACTTTGTTGCTGTAAATTAATTCATTTGCTCATATAAAAGGAAAATTAAAAATTAAATGTATTGCAGAGAGTTTTGGTAAGGTTTGAAATTATGGAGTGAAAAGTTATGGAGTAAAAAGGGAGATGAAATTCAATATAGTTAATACATAATATCATAGATAGTTAATACATATGATATTATATATTATATAACAAGATACAATAATATATAATAGATAATATATAAT
>VZTX01026273.1:154-21627 GCA_013400915.1 Pardalotus punctatus | reverse complement strand
CGGGGCAGGGCGGGAGCTCCAAGATGGCCGCGCCCTCGTGAGGCGCCGCCGGCCAGCGCCGCTCCCCGCGCTTCCCGGTGCCCGCGGGAGCCGCCGGAGCTTCCCGGAAATAATGTGGATATCGGGGCCCCATGTCGGACCACTGTGACGAGAGGGCGACGATGATTGCGGCCGGCGACCTGCAGGAGTTCGCGCCGCGGGGCCGCGAGCAGAGCCGGCGGCACCCGAGCGCCCTGAGCCTGCAGCTGAGGCGGCTGCAGCCCGCGCCGGAGCTCTGCTCCTCCGACGGCGCCGCGGGGCTCGTGGGATCCCTCCGGGAGGTCACGATCCACGACCGGCACCGGGTACGAGCCCTCCTGAGCCGGGGGGTTCCGGGGGGTTGGGAGGGAAGGGAATTTAAAGCCCGTCCGGTTCCCGCCCGGGTTGTCCCGAGCTTCATCCAGGCCGGCCTTGACTTACAGGGATGGGGCAGCTTGTGCCAAGGCCTGGCCACCCTCACGGGGAAGAATTTCTTCCCGATATCCCATCTATCCCTGCTGTCTGGCAGCGGGAAGCCAGTCCCCCTTATCCTGTTGCTCCAGACCCGTATCCAAATCCCTCTCCAGCTCTTCTGGAGCCCCTTCTGGAAACCTCCTCAGAGGTTTCTCTTCTCCAGGTGAACACCCTCAATCTCTGATGGAGATTGAGCCTAAGATTGAATCCATCCATATCCCAGCTCCTCCTTGAGAAGGAGTTTGGGGAGCAAGGGGGTTCGCTCTAAATCTCGGGACTCCCGTACCCTTTCCTCCCGTAAAAATCACTCTAAATGGATCCTGATTACTGTGGAATATCAGGGTGTTTTGGGTCGGAAGAATCCTTATGGATCATCTAATTCCAACCCCCGCCGTGGGGTCGGACACATTCCACCATCCCAGGTTGCTCCAAGCCCCATCCAACCTGGCCACGGACACTTCCAGGGATGGGACAACCACAGTCTCCCCATTGCCAGCGCCTTGTAACTGACCAAAATCATCTCACCCGTGGGTCTTGTGGCTTTTCCTTGACGAACCCCTGTTTTCCAGGAAAGCTGGCAGCTGAGGAAGGGCATCAGTGATGTCGGGGAGGAGGTGGACTACGACGAGGAGCTGTACGTGGCCAGCAACGTGGTCATCTGGAGCAAGGGCAGCAGAAGCCAAGCATCCACCGTGTACAAGGCATTCACCGTCGACAGCCCCGTCCTGCAGGTATGGAAAGGTGGGAAAGGGGTGCTGAGGGAATCCACAGCCCCTTTCCAGGCAGTGTTTTGGGGTGGGGATAGTTGGGGGAGCACAGGGAGGTGATGTTTTGGAGTACTAATGACGCTGTGTTGGGTTTCAGGCCTTGTGGTGTGACTTCACTATCCCCCGGGAAAAGTCGGATAAAGCTGATGGTGAGTGTTTTGCTGACTGTTCTGCTGGATAAATGCTCAGAGCTCCTCTCCTTTGACTTGGAATCGTGGAATTGTTTCGTTTGGAAAAGCCCTCTGCAGCCACTGAGTCCAGCCGTTCCCGAGGCCGCCGCAAAACTTCCCCGAATGCCGCATCCACGTGGCTTTTATATACCTGTGCCTGTGTCGGGGCTGGATGATCTTTTGGGGAAGAACTTTTCCCAGTATCCATCCTGAACCTCCCCTGCTGTTTCCTCTCCTCCTGTCCCTGTTCCCTGGAAACAGAGCCTGATCCCACCCTGACTGCACCCTCCTATCAGGGAGAGGTTGTGGAGAGCCAGAAGGTCTCCCCTGAGCCTCCTTTTCTCCAGGATGAGTTTTCTCCACCATTCCTTGTTTTCCAGCCCTTTCCCAGCTCCATTCCCTTCTCTGGGAACACTCCAGGAGCTCATTCACCAAGACCTGATAGGCTAAAATTTGCGTTTTGTGCGTAAGGAGTGTCTGAAGAAGAGAAAAACTTCACTGTGTAATTGTTTTTTTCCCATAATTTCCCTTTCCAGTTTCAGGCAATGAGGAAACAGTGGAGAAATGTATCTGCATTTTGCAGAATTCCTGCATAAATGTGCACAGCATGGAGGGGAAGGATTACATCGCTGCTCTGCCTTTCCAGGTAACTTCTGCCCTGCTTTTTGTCCGCAAATTTTTTGTCCACATCTACATTCCCTAGCTCTCCATAAAAAGCTTGGACATCCTATTCTCCTATAAAACGTAATCAATACAGCACGTGGCTGATCTTTTTCTCCGCCATAAATCCGTAATTTTTTCGTAGGTTGCAAATGTCTGGCCAACCAAATATGGGTTGTTATTTGAGCGCAGCAGTTCTTCCCACGAGGTGCCTCCAAGTCCACCCAGGTACGGGATGAGGGATTTGGGTGCTTTCCTGTGGGATAATCTAATAAGGAGTGGAGGAGTCGGAGGGCAGCGGGGAAAGGGTTGTGTGTTTGTGATGGGGAAAGGTGAAACCGAGTGGAAAAGGAGGAAGTTGTGGTTGGCCCATCCCTGGAAGTGTTCCAGGCCATGCTGGATGGGGCTTGGAGCAATCTGGGATAGTGGAATGTGTCCCTGCCATCATTTCATGGTCCCTTCCATCCCAAACCAGTTTGGGATTTTATCCATGTGATTCTCCCAGTCTTTTTATCCCATCCCAGTGACTGAACACACGCAAAGTTGAGCGTTAAAAACTATTTGGGAGTGCTGGTCCCGGGTATAGGATCTGGGAAGCACCAGCCTGATTCCATTAAGATTTGTCCTGGGAACTGATTCCAGACTGTGACGGACAACTGGGAGATTCACCGAGGGCCATCCCAAACCAGTTTGGGATTTTATCCATGTGATTCTCCCAGTCTTTTTATCCCATCCCAGTGACTGAACACACGCAAAGTTGAGCGTTAAAAACTATTTGGGAGTGCTGGTCCCGGGTATAGGATCTGGGAAGCACCAGCCTGATTCCATTAAGATTTGTCCTGGGAACTGATTCCAGACTGTGACGGACAACTGGGAGATTCACCAAGGGATTGTCATCGAGACATTTTCTCTCAGCTACAGGATCCCATTCCCTGCTGGATGGAGATCCCATTCCCTGTTGGATGGGGATCCCATTCCCTGCTGGTTGGAGATCCCATTCCCTGTTGGGTGAGGATCCCATTCCCTGCTGGTTGGAGATCCCATTCCCTGTTGGGTGAGGATCCCATTCCCTGCTGGTTGGAGATCCCATTCCCTGTTGGGTGAGGATCCCATTCCCTGCTGGTTGGAGATCCCATTCCCTGTTGGGTGAGGATCCCATTCCCTGCTGGTTGGAGATCCCATTCCCTGTTGGCTGAGGCTCCCAGCTCCTGTGGAAGCCCTCTGTGGATCCCAAAGGAAGCAGCTGGACAATGCCCTGATGAGCACCTTTAATCCACTCTTTTGGGATTTCTCTTGGGATTCTCTAATCCTCAGAAGAGCTGGGATTAGAAATAGAGATCCTGAGTCTGCTCAGTCAATCCAAGAAGCTCCCTGGGGGTGGAATCCATGTCCCTGCTGTCACATTCCAGGCTCTGATTTGGCTGGCTTTTCCCTAGGGAGCCTTTGCCAACGATGTTCAGCATGCTGCACCCCTTGGATGAGATCACCCCGCTGGTCTGGAAGTCCGGAGGTAGGCTGGATGTCCCTGGAGTCCCTCAGGGTGGCAGCAAATCCCAGCGTGTCCCTTGAGCATTCCCTGTATCAAAAAATCGAGGACAAATCCCTTCCAGGGATGCAGCTACAGCTGCTACGTGAGCGGGGAAAACCGCTGGGGAGAGAAACCCAGACTGCGGAAGGAAAAATGTGGGAAATGCTGGGAATTTGTGGAGCTGATCCTCCGGCCCTGCTGGGAACCAATCCCTGTTTTCCAGGAGTGTTTGGATCCTCGCGGGTGCAGTACGTGGCTGACCACACGCTGAGGATCGTGTTCCTCAGCGCTGACCCTTCCGTCGTGATGACCTACGACACCGTGCAGAGCTTACACACCGTCTGGGCCCTCAGGAGAGTCAAGCCGGAGGTACCCATTCCCTGGGGGAATAAAGATCCCTGGAAAAACAGCCGGCTGTGTTTCCGTGCCCTCGTGTGTGCTGGGAACGCCTGGGATTTGGGATTTGTTCCGTTTGTAACGGGAAGGTGTTTTTTGGGGCTGGTCCTCTTAGTTTTTAAGTAGTTTTTTCCATGGATTTGCCTGGAGCTGGGAGATCATGGGATGAAGGTCATGGATTGTGTTATTAACGTGTAATTCCATACATTAAACTAGAAGGCTTAAAAAAAATTGGGAAGTAACGTAGTGCCATGAAAACTTTGATAGTGAGGGTGAGGAGGCCCTGGCACAGTTTTCCCAGAGAATCTGTGGCTGCCCCATCCCTGGAAGTGTTCCAGGCCACGTTGGACGGGGCTTGGAGCAACCTGGGATCATGGAAGGTGGTCTTGTGGCAGGGGGTGGGACTGGATGGGCTTTAAGCTCTTTTCCAAGCGAATCCGGTGATTTTGTGAAAAGCATTGGAGCGGTTTCTGTGGGTTGATTGGAATAACTCCATAGGCTGGGCAAGAATTTCTAACGCATAACTGACGGAAAAAGCTGTTGGAAAAGCCTCTCCCTGGCTGTCCTCGCCCACATGCCGTTGGTTTTCCTCCCAGGAGCAGAGCCTGGTGCTGAAATTCCCGGAGCAGGGCGGCACCCCCCAGCACATGGCCACGAGCAGCTCCCTGACCGCTCACCTCCGAAGCCTCTCCAAAGGAGACTCCCCTGGGGGCTCCCCTTTCCAGAACTACTCATCCATCCACAGCCAGAGCAGATCCGGCTCCTCTCCCAACCTGCAATCCCGCTCTCCCGCCATCTCCAACATGGCGGCTTTGAGGTGGGCACCTGCAGCAAATCCCAAAGGATGGGAGCTTTGGAATACCGCGGGCTCGTTTCGCTCTCTGTCTCGCCATCCGAGGCTCAGGTTCCTCTTGGAATGCCTTTCCTGTGCCGTTTTCCAGAGGGCACAGGAGGATAATCCCTGTTCCAGAGCCGAGGAGGCTCCTCTGACATGGATCAAGGAATATCTGCAGGATGTTTGAGTCCCAGGGCTGTTTCGGGGTGGCTCCTTTAGAGAAAGCCTCGAGTAGAGGGCAGAGCTTGGGAAGGATTGATGGAATGGACCATCTGAAATCCTTTTAAAATCTCACCTCTTGGATTCAGACAGAAAATAACTGGGAGAATTGTTTTCCCATGCTGGAAAAGTAAAGGAAATTAACACCAAGCTAGTTACTTGTTTAGGGTTTGGTTGGGTTTTAAAGTCAGTGGATGCAGGGTTCTCCCTGATCTTGCAAATCCGCTTTTCAGCCGTATCCGTGTCTGCTTTTCCCCATTTTCAAGATCCCTTCCTCATCCATATCCCGTCTCTCCCTGCAGCCGCTCCCATTCCCCAGCCCTGGGAGTCCATTCCTTCTCCGGAGTGCAGAGGTTCAACTTTTCCAGCAGTGCCCAGTCCCCGAGGAGACCCAGCGTTACCCATTCCCCGAATTCCGCTTCCAACGACTCCTTCCTTGTGCCGGAGACCGAGCCGATCGTTCCCGAGCTCTGCATCGACCACCTGTGGACGGAAACAGTCCCAAACATGAGGTCAGGTGGTTTTCTTGGGATGGAAGGAATTTCCATTGTGGGAAGTGGGAAATAAAGTAAAATCCCAGCTTATCTGAGTGTTTTTTCTGCAAGTGGAGCCACCTTAGAGTTGATTCCTGGACTTGCACTCCTTGATTTTTTTGGGAAATGATGTTCCCTAAGTGCCTGGCTCCCTTCCAAAGAATTGGGCACTTGGAGCAGTTTTCCCTGGTGTGTTATTCCAGGCTTTCTGAATGGCCTCATGAAGTCTCCAAAGCCAAGCAGGTTCTAACCTGCTCCTCGTGTCTCTTTTCCAGAGAGAAGAATTCCCAGGCATCCAAAGTGTTCATTTCCACCGACCTTTGCGGGCAGAAATTCCTGTGCTTTTTGGTGGAATCCCAGCTCCAGCTGAGGTGAGCATTCCCACCTTGGGAACAGGTCAACAAAGGGGAGCGCTCCAGAAATTCACAGCTGGAAGTACATCAGAGGTTTTAATTAAACACAAGTTGATTTATTTGGGGCAAAGCAAGGAAAAGAAGGAGGAAGGAACCACAAAACCCACAAAAAATCCGCTGCACTGTTGGAATTCTGGGCATGCTTTCTTCAACAACACCCGGGACAAGCCTTTGAACTTTCCTGTTGTTCTCCCTCATCCCTAGGTGTGTAAAATTCCAAGAGAGCAATGATAAATCCCAGCTGATCTTTGGATCTGTCACCAATATTCCAGCAAAGGATGCGGCTCCGGTGGAGGTACTGTTGCCTTTGGAATGTCCTTGTCACCCAGCTGGTGCTTCCTTGATTAAATACAAGGAGCTGAATGTGCTGCTTGATTATTCCAGGGAATTGACACGCTGCTGGTTCTGGAAGGCAGTGGGAATCTGGTTCTTTATTCCGGAGTGGTTCGGGTAAGCAGCGGCTTTTCCATCCCTAATTTCTGTGCGGTGCTGGAAAGGGAATTCCGAAGCAGCAGCAGCGGCATTAATGGGACAATTAAATAATTTTTTGGGGGGTTATTTTCCGAGAAAAACTGAACTTCTTTGTTTCCCTTTTCCACCAAAAAGGTGGGGAAGGTTTTTATTCCTGGGCTGCCTGCTCCATCCCTGACCATGTCCAACCAAATGCCTCGGCCGAGCACTCCCTTGGATAGTGTCAGCACTCCAGCCAAGCCTTTGAACAAGCACCTGGGGCCCCTGGAAGAGGTGAGAAATAAGGAAAATATTCCCTTTGTGGGAATGGTTGGTGATTTTTTTATCTTGTGGAGTTGAATCTTTCTGTAAATCCCCTGGATAAACTGTTTTTAAAGATTTACGTGGTGCTGCCCTTTTTATTTATTTTTTTTTTTTCCCATAAAATTTCCAAGGCGGGTATTGGAAAGATTTATAGCTGCTTTCAAGACACTTTAAACCCAGCAATTTTAGTTATTCTTTGCTCAGGTCCACTTTAATTCTGAATTCCAATTCAATTTGAACTCTAAAATGGGATCCTTTTCCCCACTTTCCAGAGCGTTCTTTTGTCACCGGTTCCAGAACTGAGGGATTCTTCCAAGCTCCACGACTCTCCCTACGTTGAGGACTGCACTTTCCAGCAGCTTGGGACTTTCATTCAAGCTCTGAGGGATCCTGTCCACAACAGAGTCACTTTAGTAGGTATTTCCCTGTCATTTGGGGCAACATTTTGGTTAGCAACGATTATTTTGAGAAAATTCCAAGATTTCCAGTGTTTCACAGAGCTGGCGCCTGAATTCCGCATCTTAGCACGGCGAACAGCCAGGATTTGTGAATATCTTCATCCGTAAAGCAGTTCTGAGTTGACAGAAAAGGACTCTGCCTTTATTTGATGCATTTCCTGATTTATCTCCACCTTTGTCGGATTTTCCAGGAGCTCAGCAATAACACCATGGTTCGGATCAGTATTCCTGAAATCGCCACCTCGGAGCTAGGTAGGAATTCCAAAATTTTATGTGGCTTTTGCTTTGTTTGGGGAGGGGCTGAGATGCCAGTTCAGACACCCCTGGTTCCAGTAATGAGCAAAAAAAAAGGGAATATTTTTCCTTATTTTTGTTCCAAATCCGGGGATTCGTGCCCAGCCTGAAGGAAGAACCGTTGGAGCTTTGTGGCTTTATTTAACGAGTTAAAAACAGATCCAGCAAGAGGAACTTGTGAAGATCCCCACCACCGACGGAGCAAATCCCGGGAAACCGGGCCTGATGCGTGATTTCCTTCTTTTCCAACAGTGAAGAGATGCCTGCAGGGAGTGAAATCCATCCTGCCCAAGGAAGCAGCCGTGCAGATGTTGGTGAAATGGTACAACGCCTACAACGCCCCGGGCGGGCCCAGCTACCACTCAGAATGGAATTTATTCGTCACCTGTCTCATGAACATGATGGGCTACAACACGGAGAGGCTCTGCTGGACTCGGAATGTGAGCGAATTCATCCTTTGCTCCTGATTTTTCAGGCCTGCTTTACTCCGTGTTTAGCGTGGGATGTGAGGTTTATTATAAAAATAAATGAAGGTTTGGCTCCAGATCGCACCTAACGCTGATGCATTCAGTTCGGTTCATCTCAACATGTTAAATGGATTCTGAGTTTAAACTCAGGTCACAGCTCGGGTTGTTGTTCCTTAAAGAGGAGTTTGGGTTTTTTTGGGGTTTTTTTCCAGCAAATCTAGAAGTGCCTCAAGCCGCATCATGTCCTGCTTGGTTTGGGTTCAGATGTTGTGATTCACTTAGGAAACCTTGGGAATTTCGCTCCTGAGCTGCTTTTATTTAATTTTCTTTTTCTATTTATTTCTTTTATTTAATTTTCTTTTTCTATTTATTTCTTTTTCTATTTGTTTATTTCCTTTTTATTTTTTAAAATTTTTCTTCTCTTGTTATTCCTCGCAGCTCGATTTTGAAGGATCACTGTCCCCAGTCATTGCTCCGAAGAAGGCAAGGCCGTCAGAAACGGGGTCAGATGAGGTAAGAAACGGTTCCCTCAGTTATATTTGGATCGGATTTTAGGGAAAAAAACTCCTCTGTAACAGTGCTTTGGAATTACCTCTCTGGAAGGTGATATTCCCCATGGATCCTCTGCCTCTCTTCCCTGTTTCCTTGCTCTAGGACTGGGAATATCTCCTGAGCTCTGACTACCACAGGAATTTCGAGTCTCATCCCGTTGCCAAAGCTTTGCGCTTGGACCCTCTGGAAGTTTCAGCTTCCAAGGATGACTTTTCCCAGATCCTCAGCCTGGATTCCTCCACGCTCCTTTTCACCCACATTCCTGCCATTTTCTTTGTTCTCCATCTCATCTACGAGGAGCTCAAACTGAACAGTCTGATGGGAGAAGGACTCCGCTCCCTCGTGGTTCTCCTGGTTCAGCTGGCCAGGTATTCCCACCGGAAAATCATTTCTTTTGATGGGATTGCCCAAATTGGAGCAAAATTGCCCTGTCTTTGAAGAAAAGGATTGTTTAAAACCTTCCCAATTTGTTCCATGGCTCCAGATTCTTCCCCAGCAGCCCCAACTGCCCATCCAGGAGGGTGGAATTGTTTTTTCCCAGTCTGTGACTCCCCTCCCTCTCATTCCAGGGATTTAAAACTGGAAGCTTACATAGATTATTACTATAGAGACTACCCCGCCCTCGTCAAAACCTCCAGGCAGACCTGCATAATTGACCAGGGTGAGTTTAAAGCTTTGGATATTCCATGATATTTGAACATTCCCTTTGTTTTTAACATTCCGCTCATTCCGGAGCATCACTCCCTCCTTATTCCTTTGAGGTAATTTTTCTTCCTTAGATAAATGCCTCAGGTTTTCATTCCCATCATAAAATCCCATCTGACAGGAGGGATCTGGAGCATCTTGGGGCAAATGCTGGATTTTTGTTGTCGAGATGCTGTGTTTTTCTTTGGGAATGGCGAGGAATTTTTTTTCCCTGAGCTCATGGTTGTTGCTGTTCCTGTTAAGTCCAAACAGGTTTCATGCTCCATCCCTCCTTTTTTTCCGCTGAGCCTCCAAGCATCTTCCAGTGGCTGAGTTCCTGCCTGAAGGGAGAGGGAGTGCAGCCTTATCCCTACTTACCAGGGATCTGTGAAAGGAGCAAACTGGTGGTGCTGGTGAGTACTGGGAGACAGGGAATGTGCAAAGCTTCCCCCGCCGGCATGGAATCCACCCCTGCCCCCCAGCATCTCCATAGGGAGAATAATCCAGAGGGAAATCCCTGGGAACCCCCTGTGCTGTTAATTTACACTGACTGAAGGGTTTGGCTGGGTTTTCCAGGTGGGAAGGAGGCGTTGGAGCTGAGCAGCTTCACTGCTTCTGTGTTTTTCTGTGGTTTGTGCGAAGTAATAATGGAACTAGGAGTTACCTGGATTTTGGGAATGAGAATTCCCCAGTTTTCTCCTTGGGCGTGCCCCAGCATCATGAGTAGCTGTAAGTGATGATGGGATCTTCCGGTCAGCGTCCCTTCCTTACTCTTGGATGGAAAAACCCTTCCAACTGGGAGCAGAGGTGTCGAGCCTGAGGTGCCTGAGGAGAAAACCAGGGAGGAAAAACAGGATCTATTTTCCTCCTCCCTCTGCCTGATCTGGCCTTGCAGACCTCAAAGATCCTCATAAAACCCACAAAATCATTTTACCTGGATGTGAATTTTCCCAGAATTGTCAAAATAGGGTGAGTGATCCCCTAGGATTTTGCTGACTGGGCAGCCGGGGTGGGTCCAACAGCTTTTCCCTTGGAACCTTCACGAAATACCCAAGCTGTGAAAGAAACCAAGTGGAAAAGGGTGTCTATAAACAGGGTGTGTGTCCTGCAGGAGAAAGGGAATGTGAGAATCACCAGAAGGATGACGGGGAATGTGGTTTTCCTTCGGGAAGATATTTATCTTTTTTCTCAGGGAAAATTCAGTTGATTTGTTTCAGGGTGTAATTTTTCCCCCCAAAACTTAAAGCCTAAAAGTTTGTTGTTGTTCGGTTGTTTCAGTCTCCTTTCATTCACAATAAACCTCCCCCATTGCTGAGGTTGTATTCCAGTTATTTCCTGCCTGTTTTTCTGGGAAGCAAAGGAATACCAGCCCCAAAATGGCTTTTTTTGTGTCCCTTCCCTTCCCAGAGCGTGGCTCTCTATATCCTTGGGGATGAGAGCGCCGTGCTCAACGAAGCCTCCCGTTATTTGTACAAGATCACATCAGGTAAGGATGCTTTGATTCCGTCCTGGGAGTGCCTTGAGCTTGGAAAAACATGGAATTAACACAGCCTTGTCTTTCCTAGGCCAGCGGAAGCAGCAGATGGACCAGGATGACAATTGGTAGGGGGGCTTTTAGGGTTGTTTTATTGAGTTAATTGTGACTTTCTGCTGGCTTCTGTGCCATCTTTTGTTGGATTCTCCTCCATTTTCCAGGTCCAGTTTCAAACCCAGCTCCTCTGTTTCCAGCCTGGCTGAAAAATTGGTCCTTTGGATGACCAGCGTTGGTAAGAGCGGAACAGCAACATTCCCAAATAACCTCGTGCTTGGATAACACTAAACACTCTTTGTCTGGGGTTGGTAACACTTGTTTGGGGTTTTTTTCCCTTGTTCATTTTAAGGTTTCACCTTGAGGGATCTGGAATCTCTTCCCTTTGGCGTGGCCCTTCCCATCCGAGACGCCATCTACCAGTGCCGGGAGCAGCCGGCCTCGGACTGGCCGGAAGCCGTTTGCCTCCTCATCGGCCGCCAGGATCTGTCCAAACAGGCCTGGGAAGGGAGCCTGCAGAAGGGAAAATCCGTGAGTATGACCTCAAGTGCATTTCCCAATCCCAGACTTTCAGGCTTAATTCCAAAACTGAGGGCGACAGCATTGAGGGTTTACACACGCGAGGGTTTTGGTGTGAAAACCGACATCCAACGGGGATGGATAATCATGGATAGCTGGGGAAAATCAAGATAAATCAAATTTTAAACTTAGTGGAGAAAAATGTTTTGCCTCCAGAGCTGTTTGATTCCTCTCCTCCCATCCTTGGTGCTCTGTCCAGAGGCTCTGCCATCAAACCACGGCAGAAGCAGAAGGAAGTGGGTATTTGTTAGTGGCTTCTTGTGTTGCCATCCTCCTTTCCTCTGGAAGAGCTGGATTTGGGAATTAACTTGCCGTATTTCTCTTTTTATGCTCAAAAAGGGTGTTGGTCATTTGTATCCTGAGGTTAAATAATAGCAAAAAAAAAAAGTAGTGTTTTTGGCTTCCAACGTTTTCTTCTGATGGTGGGAATCATCAGCATCTCAAGGAATTGCATCTCACTGAAATCTCTTACTGGAAGCCAAAAATCTTCTTAAGGCTGGCATAAAACCCCTTTGTGGCAGAAGACCAGAGCCTTTTCCAAAGTCAGGAATTGGGATTTGGAATCTCAAGTATATCTTGGTCAAGATCCCTTTTTTTAATTTTTTGCTATCTCAGCTTTGGAAGGGATATTAAAATTATTCCATCTTTTAATGACGAAGTCTTCATGACTACAAAAATGAAAAAAAAATACATCAAAAATATAATTAATTTAACAGAAAGGTTAATTAACTCCGTGTCAAACCCCACGTGCCACCTCATGAAAAATCCTTTTTGTTTGCTGCTGGTGGAAGCTGTGCCCAACCGAAACCCACACGAATCATCAAAAATAATGATCAATTCGATTTTATCACTGACTTTATAACAATGCCTCGAATCGGTGTGACCTTAAAAGGCCAAAATGAGCTGCAAACCCCAAATTGTTTGTCATTTCTCGGGAGGGCAGGGTGGAGTTTCCTGTTTCAGACCGGACGCTGCTGCTCTGGGTGGTGCAGTTGCGTGCTGAGGTTGAGCGAGGATTTCCCAGAAGAAATCGGGTTTCATTCATCAGCTCTTGGTTTACTTGCCCTCCTGGGGGCCACGTGTTCCCAGAGAACCGCAGGACAAGAGCTACGTCACTCATCACCTCCTCAGTGTCTTTGAGGTGTCGTCTCCTCTTGCCTTTAGTTATTTATCCCACTTGGATGTGCAGAAGTTCTTGTTTGGAAATCCTCCAGACCTTTAAATTCCCGTAAGGAGCGCGGGAATGTTGTGACACTCCCTTGGTGTGTCCGTCCCTTCTACGGACGGACCCACCGTGGTTGTGCTGGGTGAGTCCAGGATGTGATGCCTTCCTGACAGTTTTCCCCCTGGAATTGCTTTCTCCCCTTTCCCTTGCAGTCCGTGGGCACGGTGCTGTCCTCGGATATTCCGTCGGCAGCCGAGTCGGAGGAGGACGAGGACGGCATGAACGACATGAACGAGGAGGTGATGTCCCTGATCTGGAGCGAGGACCTGAGGGTGCAGGAGGTGCGGAGGCTCCTCCAGAGCGCCCGGCCCGTCCGGGTCAACGTGGTGCAGATGCCAGAAGCCAGCGACCACGAGTACATCGAGGAGAAGGAAAACAGGTAAGGAATCCTGGAATCTTGGATTGGGTTGGGATGGGTTGGGTTAGGTTGAGTTGGGTTGGGTTGGGTTGAGTTGGGTTGGGTTGGAAGGACCTTAAAGCCCATATTCCAACCCCTGCCATGGCCATCCCCGCCTTCCGCTAGCCCAGGTTGCTCCAAGCCCCATCCGGCGTGGCCTTGGAACTCTCTCTCTCTCCATTTCCAGCTATTTCTATTTTCCAGTATTTCGTTCAGCTGAAAGGTTGGGGGAATATTTTTGGTGGCTCAAAATTTAATTTTAAAAAAAAAGCATAATCTGAGTCTTTGGAGCTCCATGGGCATCAAAGCTCTGCTGGAGAACCCTTTGTGACGGGCTGGTCTTGGGTCAGGAGACCTCGTGGATTCCACAGAAAAGCACATTCCATGTCCCGTTCCATTCCTTCAAAACCTTGATTATCCCTGTTCTTCGTCTTTAATAATTTTTTCAGGGTGTTCAAAGTCTCTCCTTTAAAAACCAAATTAAAAAGCAAACTTGAGAACGCCATTACCGCGCGAAATGCTCTGAGTCTGACCCGGGGAGCTGAGTAATCTGACGAGTCTAGAAAGTGTTTCCAGACTAAATCACAGAGAATTGTGGTCAGCCTTCTTGGAAGCACCTGATCAACTCTGTACGTGGGTTATTACTCGGTGTTACCACCATTCATAGCAGGATCCCACAGGGCAACCACTTTTGGTTGGCTTTCTCCTCTCACCTCGCTTCCGACACGGCCGGGAAGCGTCCGGGGAATGGATTTATTGGAGCGGCTTTAAGGGAAAATAGTGCCGCGTTCCAACAGCTCAAAGGTGTCTTGGAGTGAACCTTGTAATGAGCAAAGGTTTGGTTCAAAAGGAGAAGGAAAGGGTCACAATCATGGAAAAATCATCCTGTCCAGTGCCTGCTGTCTGTCAGTCATTTTACACTTGGGAAAATTTTCCCTATGGTTTTGGATTCGCCTCCCCACCAGGTTGCTGCAGCTGTGCCAGCGAACCATGGCGCTCCCGGTTGGACGAGGAATGTTCACCCTGTTCTCCTACCATCCCGTGCCCACGGAGCAGCTGCCCATCCCTAAGCTGAACCTCACCGGTACGTTGGGCAGGGCTTCCTTCCCGGTCCATCCCAGAGCAGGATGGGCTCGCTTCCGGTTGTTAGCCCGTTTCTCCCTGAACTTGCCGTCGTTTTTGTAGCATCTTCTCCACCAAGAGTTTTGTGGCTCAAGTGTGGGTTTTGTGAGGAAGCAGCTCCTTTGGGTTTTGCGTCTGCCACCTGGAATGGTGGAAGATCCTTCTGGGAATGGTCATGGCTGGTGTTACCAAGCACTGAGGCCTTTGATCAGGTGCAGAGAGAGAAGTGAAATGATGGCCTGAACCGGTCAGTGCTGGGGTTGTACAGGATGGACATCCTGCAAAGGGCTGTCCTGACATTCCTGAAGACTTTTGGATCGGAGCTCTTCCCTCACTTTGGCACTGGATGAAGAGCTTGGCTCTTCCCAACTTCTGATCTCACCTCTCCCACGGCAGGCCGTGCTCCTCCGAGGAACACCACCGTGGATCTGAACAGCGGGAACATCGACGTCCCCCCCAACATGGCCTGCTGGGCCAGCTTCCACAACGGAGTGGCTGCCGGCCTGAAGATCGCTCCTGCTTCCCAGATCGACTCCGCCTGGATCGTCTACAACAAGCCCAAAATTGCTGAGCTGGCCAATGAGTATGCAGGGTTCCTCATGGCCCTGGGCCTCAACGGGCACCTCACCAAGCTGGCCACGCTCAACATCCACGACTACCTGACCAAGGTGAGGCCTTCCGGCACATCCAGGAGCCGGATCCGTGTGGGATTGGATTCTTTAGGCAAAACAAGGAAGGGAAAAACCAACAGGTTTCTTTGAACCGTTGGATTGGGAGCTTCGTGGTGTGGGAGGATGTCTGAGTTGGTTCATTGTGGTTGTGGTGCACGGTTTGGGTTGGGTTGGAAGGATCCTTCCTCAGGGAAGGACTTCTTTCCATGGAAGTGGCAGAGCATTGGAGCAGCTGCCCAGGGTGGGAAGTCTCTGGAGTGAGAAGTCTCTGGAGATATTCCAAACCCACCTGGATGCATTCCTGCATCACGGTGCATGGACTGGATGATCTCCAGAGGTCCCTTCCAGCCCTCAATATTCTGGGATTCTTCAAAACGAAGAAACTTCATTTCTGTGCCCAGATTCCAACAGTTTTACCACCAGATCTTTCCCCCCTGCTCGCAGATCCTCGGGATGGCTGACCGGGACGCTGGGACAGGCGTTCTCCCATCCATCCCTGGAGGCATCTCACTGCTCCTTGTCCCCTTGCCCAGGGCCACGAGATGACGAGCATCGGGCTCCTGCTCGGCGTCTCCGCCGCCAAGCTGGGCACCATGGACATGGCCATCACCCGCCTGCTGAGCATCCACATCCCGGCGCTCCTGCCCCCCACTTCCACGGAGCTGGACGTGCCCCACAACGTCCAGGTGGCCGCCGTGGTGGGGATCGGCCTGGTGTACCAGGGCACTGCCCACAGGCACACGGCGGAGGTGCTGCTGGCTGAGATCGGTGCGTGCCGGCGCTGGAAAAACGGGATGAGGGCTGGGATAGTCCGCCAGGGAGTTGGGAGTTGTAGCGTTGGCGCTTCTGCAGCATTCTCTCATTTTCCAAAGCTCACGGTCCCTCCTGGGAGCTCGTGCAGCGTCAGAAGGAAAGTCAGTGGATTTAGGAAAAGGAATGAGGCAGCATCTTTGCTGTTCCTGTCTCTTCCACCTGGAAATTTGGTGTCCTGAATTCCCCCGTTTGGAATTTCCAGGCTTTTTAACCACTAGGCTTTAAGAGCTGCTTGTGGATATCAGATTTGTGATCTCACTCGTGTCCTCGTTGTGATTTAATTTGTGACAGCTTTTATTCATGTTTGTATGGAGCTTCACGTAGAGACTGTGCGGTTTGTTAAACAGGGAATGGGATAAATTTTAAGGGTGGAATTGTTGTGTTTCTGGAAATTGGATACGTGCAATCCCTTTTTAGCAACAGCATTTGGATTGGCTCAGGGTCTTAAAAGTATCCTCAATTAAACTTGGCGTTTTCACCGTTCCTCTGAACTCCACCCATAACATTTAGGAGGGAGTTGCCGTTTGGGAGTGGATGGATGAACTGCCAGTTCCTTGTCATTCCACTGAGGACTTCCCTGAGGAGGGACAGATTTTATTTTTTTTTCCCCCCTTTCGTTAGGAATTCAGCAAATAAGCTGGAATTTTCAAAGGTGAATTTTGCTGGTTTGATTTCTCCAGGGCGTCCCCCCGGCCCAGAGATGGAATATTGCACTGACAGAGAGTCCTATTCCCTGGCATCGGGGCTGGCCTTGGGAATGGTGTGCCTTGGGGTAAGTCGGCTGCAATTCAAAGATTCTTTTTCCGTTGGGATGGGATTCCGAGAGCTGTTCCATCCTTGGCTCCCCGCTGCCCTGTGGGTTTTCCTCCTAGAGGAAGCCACTTCCGTGCTTTTCCTTCTTTCCATCCCTTTAGCATGGCAGTAACCTGATTGGGATGTCAGACCTCAACGTTCCCGAGCAGCTCTACCAGTACATGGTGGGGGGGCACAGGAGATTCCAGGCGGGAATGCACAGGGAGAAGCACAAATCTCCCAGTTACCAAATCAAGGTACGTTGTCCCGGTTTGGCCTCATTTAAGCTGAAATTCTGGGAGGTGTCTCCATGATTTTGGGGGCGTCGTTCCCTTCCAAGTGAACCTGTGGGAAGCATTCCCTGTGTTTTCCCAGGAAGGAGACACCATCAACGTGGATGTGACGTGCCCCGGTGCCACCCTCGCGCTCGCCATGATCTACCTGAAGACCAACAACAGGTTGGAATTCCTGCAGGGTGGAACTGTTCCAGCGTTGGCTCTGCCGAGGTTTGGAATTACTGGGATGTGACCTGGAAAATTTTCCTTTGCCGTGCCCTGCAGATCCATTGCTGACTGGCTCAAAGCGCCGGACACCATGTACCTGCTGGATTTTGTCAAACCAGAGTTCCTTTTGCTGAGGGTAAGATTTCCCTCGGTTTCATTCCTCAGCCTGTTTAACTGATGTTTTGGAATTCCAGCCCGACATGCCCATCATCCAGAATCCTTTGCTTCCCAGCCAAACTCCCCTCCCTTTCCAACAATTTCTCCTTGTGATGTGGGACCTTCCTTTGTCATGGAGACAGAATTATGGAGCAATAGCTGGAAGACGCATTTTATTGGGAATATTACATTAAATTTTTAGGTGTATTTTTACAGCTTTTCCCAATTCCATAGGTAAATTTTCTCCCTCACGTCTTGGTTTTCTGCCTTGTTGCAGACCTTGGCCCGGTGCCTGATTTTGTGGGATGACATCCTGCCCAATTCCAAGTGGGTCAACAGCAACGTGCCTCAAGTAGGTGTTTACGTGTGGTGTGTTTGCTTCCCGATTTTACACCTCCCTGGATTGTTCTCCGTGTCCGTATTTCCAGAGGCACGTGAGGAGCACAAGGGAATGAGCATTGACGTGACAGGGTTCCGATTAATAATCAGTTATCCCTGGATTCATTTTCCTTCCCTGCTTTGTATAGATCATAAGGGAGAACATTATCTCTCTTCACGCAACAGAGCTGCCTTCCTCTGAAGACCTGAGCTTGGAAACGCTGGCGTGAGTAATATCCAAAATATCTCCTCTTAGGGAATTCTGTCCTGTAAAGGAGAGTTGTGTTTTATGGGATATCCTTCTCTAAAAGATGAGTCTTTCTTTTTTTTAGGGATAAAGGAGTTTGTGCTGTATATTCAGATGAGGAAAAGGGGAACATTGAGTCACTTCCTGTTTATGTTGTTCCTTAGGCAAGCTCACGTCTACATCATCGCCGGAGCGTGTTTATCCCTGGGATTTCGCTTTGCCGGGTCGGAAAACCTGGCAGCATTTCAGTGCCTGGTAAGAGGGGAGGAATTATTTTATTTCCTTTAGTTCCCAGGGCGCTGTCACTTACCTTTTGGGTCCATACCCACTGGGCATTTCTTTGCTTTCCAGTACAAATACGCCACAGATTTCCTGAAGTGTTTGTCGGCTCCGACGGCGTCAATAGTAAGTTTTCCCAAGTTTTCCTTCAGCAAAAAGATGGCTTTGTGCACCCTCGGCAAAACTTCAATGGGAAAAGCCCCAACCCTTTTGATTCCCTAGATTACACACAATGTATAGGATGTGGCAGGGCTGGGAATCATTTGCAGGACTTTGCTGGCTCTCCCTCTTTCTGGGGAGTTCAAGCTCCGGGGTTGAAAGTGGTGGATCATCCCACCCGGAATGTGCCGTTGGCCATGGAATTGTGGTGAAACCTCTCTGTTGTGCTTGAAGACAGGTCACTACAACCTGGAAACGTGCCTGAGCGTGCTGCTCCTGGCCCTGGCCATGGTCATGGCCGGCTCTGGGAACCTCAAAGTGCTCCAGCTCTGCCGTTTCATGCACAAGAAGACCGGGGGAGAGATGAACTACGGCTTCCACCTGGCTCACCACATGGCTTTGGGGCTCCTCTTCCTGGGAGGAGGAAGGTGATTGGCCTTTTCCAAAGGCAGAGCTCATCCCCTATTTCCATTTCCTCCATTTCCCTTTTTTTCAACACCATACAGATTCATAAGGTCATTTTCTGTTGGAAATGAAAGTCTTGTTGTCTTTGTGCACATTGCAAATCCCTTTCCTCATCCCACCAAATTATTTTGGCCTCCTGTGTTTTTTTAGAAGGGAAAACTTAAAGGTAATGTTGTTTTTTTCCTGCAGATACTCCCTGAGCACTTCCAACTCCTCCATCGCCGCTCTCCTTTGCGCTCTGTACCCTCACTTCCCCGTTCACAGCACGGACAATCGGTAAGGCTTCGCTGGGGATCCCGTTTCCTTCAGCTAAACCAATTTACAAAAGACAAATGACAGATTTTTACCAAAAATAAACTTCCAGAGGTTTTCCTTTAAAAGAAAATGTGGGAAACAGGAGAAATAAGTGACCGTGGTGGGGACCTTTGGTCAGTGAGGAAACACCAGCTTTGCTGGGCTCCTGGTGGCTGCTCCACTTTGCTCAGCTGGAAAAATTTTCCTGGAAATTGATAAGCCTTAATCACTTTTGGTTCTGCTCCGTTAATCCTTGTTCTGTTAACTAACCCATACCATGGCCACACATTGAACCAGCAGCTGGATTTGGGTGTGGAGCTGGATTTGGGTGTCTGGGATCATTCCCTGCCCGTGCTGAGCTCCCGATCCGCCCGCAGGTACCACCTGCAGGCTCTGCGTCACCTGTACGTGCTGGCGGCCGAGCCGAGGCTCCTCACTCCCGTGGACGTGGATTCCAACACCCCCTGCTATGCCCTCATAGAGGTCACCTACAAGGTAACGTGGCTGGCAGGCCCTGAGGATGAGCAAACACTCGGATTTATCCCGGTTTTCCTTGGGGCGGCTTCCAGCCTTGGGTTTGTTTCCCAGCTGTGGCGGAGACGAGGCGAACGCTGCGCAAACAAAGGAAGGGTTGGGCTCAACCCTCGTTCTTTCTGTGGGATTTGTTTTGCATGGCCTTGCGTGGGAAGTGGGATGCTCAGGGAAGGGTTCTTGGAATTTTTGGGGGGAGTTTTTGGGATCCCCTGTGGTTCTGGCGAAGAGTCCTCCGTGTTCCTGTTATAGTTTGCTTCCCAAGCCTTGCCCAGTGTTGGGCGTTGATCCATCCATCCATGGGAAATACGGCGTGGGAAGTTCACGTTTCCTGAGTCCCGTACTGACTTGGGAACAGAACCGCCCTGCCTGCTGCCGGGGCAGTTGTTCCCCACGAGATGCCCTTTTCCTTCCTTCCTTTTCCCATGGAAATGAGCTTTCCTAACCCGTGATTCCTGGGGTTTTTTACAGGGCACGCAGTGGTACGGGGAGGCCACCGAGGAGCTGATGGCGCCCACGCTTCTCCCAGAGCTCCACTTGCTGAAGCAGGTAAAGGAAGTCTCTGCTTGAGCGGAAAATCACCTGGATTTTGTGTCACGAATCCTAAGAGCTGAGATTTGGTGATTTTGGATTCCCTTAGCCTGACTCTGGACAGCATTGTCGAGAAATTTCACTATAGGAGACGCAAACCTCCTCCTGAATCTTCTGGGTGGGCAACTCTACAAAAACAGCCCAGAAAAATCTGTAGAAACCTCTGAATTTAATGATTCTGGTTATGCTTAGTAATACAATGTTTCTGTTGACAGATCAGAGTGAAGGGCCCACGGTACTGGGAATTATTAATAGATTTGAGCAAGGGAACAGCTCATCTCCAGTAAGTATTTTTTTAATGCTCAACTGAATCGTGACCCCGTAGTAATCGCATTTCATGGGTTTTTTTTAAAAGCCTCCCACAGATCAGAAAGAAACCTGGGTTTCATCAAGTCAGTGTCGTGCATCTGACAGCACTTTAGGGGGGGGAAGAAAGAAACTGCAGAGTTGGGTTTCACCCACTGAGGTGAATAATTCATGAAAAAAAAACAGAGCAGGGGAAAAACCCTGATAGTAAAACCCACAGAGACTGGCAGTGGGACGGAGAGCAGCTCCGACTCATGGTTTTGGTTTGGTTTTGAGTGGTGGTGATGTCACGTTTCCCACACTGTTGGGGACTGTTAGCACCCTGTGAAAATCTCTTTTGCTCGTGTCACCCCGTGTCACAAAGCGCCACCCGCCCTCAAAACGTGGGGGCAGCCGTGGGAACCGGAGATTTTACCGGAACGCAGGATCTGGGGTGGAGGGGGGGAATCATTCTCAGCATTGCGCTCCCCGGTGAGGGGTGGGAGAAACCATCTGCGATTTTGCTCGGTAATGTGGTGCTTTTAGGTCATTTAATTGCTGTTCATCAATCATTCGGGTTGGAAAAAGCCTCCAAAATCATGGAGTGCAGTCATTGATCCATCCTTGCCAACTGGAAGGATTCGATTGGGCGCGGTTCCTTAGTACGGCGTGGGTTGGGTTGGAGGGGATTTAAGGATCATCCGGTTCCACCATGGAAGGAACTGGATGAAGGATTTAAGGATCATCCAGTGTCCATGCCATGGGCAGGGACACCTTCCACTATCCCAGGCTGCTCCAAGCCCTGTCCAGCCAGGCCTTGGACACTTCCAAGGATCCAGGGGCAGCCACAGCTGCTCTGGGCGCTATGGAAACAAGGGAACAATTCCTTCCCAATATCCAGCCTGAATTCCATCTCTTTGAACCCATTCCGTAAAGCAGCCCCGTTGTGCCGTTCCAGGTCGATCCTTTCCAAGGGTGGCATCCTGTACGTGAAGCTCCGAGCGGGGCAGCTCTCCTACAAGGAGGATCCCATGGGATGGCGCAGCCTCCTGGCGCAGACCGTCACCCACCGCAACTCCGAAGCGCGGGCGTTCAAGGTAGCGCTCCCGGGATGCTTTCCCGCCAGGAATGCTGCTGGGGGCGGGAATTCTGGTGGCTTGCACAGGAATCCAACCTTTAGATCATTGAACCCAGATTTTAGATCACTGAATCCAAC
>VZTX01026270.1:0-42671 GCA_013400915.1 Pardalotus punctatus | reverse complement strand
GGAAAGGAGAAAGGAAAGGAGAATGGAAGGGAAACCACTCAAAAGCACAAGATAATGCTGAGCACGCATGAATCACAAAGATGCCTTAATTCACTATTTAAATTTTTTGGTTTAATACTCACATTAGACACTCAAACAACCCAACCATGCACTTCTAAGAGATTTCTTAACTTGTTTACATTTCAGCCTGAACAAGTAATCATCAAAAGCTTTCCAAACATTTCCTTCCATAAATTTATGATGGCAGGAATGAGCTCCTCACTTCTGCACATATTCAGTGCACAGACTCAATGAAAGATCACAGTGATCACAGTGCTTGCCATACCAGGAAAGTTCTCTCCTATTGTACGCACTTAAAAGAATAAAAAAGTGACATGTCATCATGAGCTCTTAAATACATCTTCATCCAGAAGGGGCTAAGTGTGGTGTGAACTTCATAACCCCTCCAGAGCACAGAGGGTTGTGGTGTCATTTTCAGTGGAACTCAGTTTTTACTTGGCTGAGCTTTTAGGAGAAGAATCAGTTGTGTGAGACAGAAAACCCCAAAGCCTGCGTGTCACCCTCCGAGAATGCCGGATTCCAAGACAGATCCATGGTTTCTCCCACCTCAGTCACTGGTGGTGGCAGACCACACTTTAAATAAACCTTGGATTACAACTTCAAAAATGTGGACCACAAGCAATAAATTAAACAAATGCAGAGAGAGGATCCCCAGGGAGCCCTGGGCTCACCACAGGCTCCGAGTGCTTTTAAGGAGGTGGGAGGTTAACAAAGGAAAGACAAGTCCAGCTTATTACAGTATTGGAATATAATGCTAGAGGATTTCTTTCCAAATAAATTACATATACCTGCGAAAACTCAAAAAAAACATTTTGAAAGTACAGACAGGGAGGAGAGCATGACAACTGGAAAAAAAAATTCACATTTATCATTAACAAGCAAAAACTATGTAGCAGCTCATTCTACCCACAATTACACACACGACTAAGTTTAATCAGGCCCCGAAGTCAGGAACAAACAGCGAGTGTGAGCACCGTAACAATCGTGTTTAAAGTAAAAATTACATTCCCTGTTTGGCCTCTGATGGAGCAAGGGATCGCCATGCAGGTGGCACAAACCCTGGCAGTTCCTTCAAACACACACTCAGAAACCTGATTGTGTTTCCCTGACTCGCTTGGGTGTTTCTCAGAGCTCCAAAAAACATGCTGAACTCTTTGAGCTCTCAGAAAATGCGGGGTTTATGTGTAAAAAATGAAGAATTTAATTACTGGTGGCAAAGATCCCATCAAACTGACCTGCATCTCAAAATTTCAGCAAAGCCAAACACATGAAGTGAGGGAGAGCATCTCTTTCCTTCAATTTAAATGTGGGCCTCATTCTGACAGTCACTCCCTTGTATCACTCAAGCAAGAGGTATCAAGCCAGCAAAAGTCAAATTTCAATTAAAAAAAAGCAAAAAGACAGTAATAGTGATATCAAATGTACTAAAGTAGACTTGTGAAACTGAAATTTTTGATGTGCAGAACAGCTCATAAGTCAGAGTCACTGTGCTTGGCGCAAACAGGCAGTTCTTGACCAAAAAAGGACAAGGAAATAATACTTAGTTGAATTAAGAGTTAATTAAGTTAATCTCTTAACACTTGCTTCTCAGAATTATGTGGAACACTTCCTCTGTAAGAACATTTTAAAAAAATTTTTTCTAGTCTTATTCTCAGGAGAATCCAGCGTATTTGCATCCATAATAATGTTTTTCCTGTATTTAAGATGCCTTCCCCCAAACCACCTCTGTAATTGTACATCTACTCAGCAGTAGGTATGCATTAAATAGCAAAGAAATTATGAATACCCTCGAGCAGCAGGAATATTTTGAAATATACAGAATAACTTACAGAAATTTTGAGTCTTATCCAGCAAAGCCTTTCTCCTAGAAAGCACACATGTGAATGAGGATGATAAAAGACCCTTTATTAGCAAAAAAGAGAAAGACTGGAAAAAAAGGTTATGTTTTCCTTAACTTGTTAAAAACCCCAAGTTTTGATAAATCAAAGCAAAAAGATGTGAGTTGGACTAGAAATGGAAGCTTTTCCCTGATTGATTTTTATTTTAGTTGTAGAGACTCCATCTCTGTCCCACTGCAGTCTGTGACTGCAGGCTGCATGCAATGACTCATTTTCAAAATTATATTGAAATTTTTGCAATCTTCAGTAGGTACTATCTCCTCCCAAGTAGGTCCCGACACTTTTAAAGTGAAAATATTATAGAAACATCCAATTATTTACAGGATTCAGGCTGACAGGCCATACAGCTAAGCCTCTGTATTGAATGCATATTGCACACAGCTAATAGTGCCATTCATATGCAGCCCCTGAAGAGATTTGGGTAATGCCTCAATAAGCGTAACTTCTAACTGTGGATTGGGAATGCTCTTATTAATTTTTTTTTCTCCTCCAATTATGAAATGCAAATTGTGAAAAGCAGAATTTGCATCTTAACTTGACTTATATATTATCTCTGCTTTGCACCTTAGGAAATTGCCAGATATTAAGTTATAGTTAGAGCTGCACCAAGACCATCACAGTTTACTGGAATCAGAATAATTTTATTTTACTTCCTGGCTCAATTGTGTTTTGAACAGCAAGACCTACTTTTTGTCTCTACACGTTTCTAAAATGTGTAGATTAAGAGCCATAGGTCAGCTGTTACTAACGAAAAGCAACATCTGTCTGCCTAAAGAAGCTTTTCCTTTCACTGTATCTCTCAGAATTGAGATCAACCTGCTAGAGAAATGGATAAACCTCAGTCTTGGAAGTTGCCTGACCCACTAATTATTCTAAATTTCTACTTTATCCTAAAGTACATCTTTATTTCAACAAATAATTAAATAGTTCATGTAGCAGCCTTGTTCCACAAATCCTAGTTCAGTTCCTTGCTGCTCTCATGGTTACTTTCACTAAGCTTAATATTATCCAAAGCACACTGCCAAGTTTCATTAAAAATGTTGATTTAGCCCTTGAATAAATTGCCACAGTAACACTAGATGTCTATATGGATAAATACAATTCAACTCCTTTTCCTGCCACTGCACCCACACACAAAGCATGAGAAAGGCAGCACTCCTTTTGCTCCAATTTCTGTGTCAAACAGATTTTTATTTGCATTCTTCTGAGTACTTTTGGTCATATCCAAGAATATATTTTCATTCCAAGAAGCAGAGAATTGCCACACAACTAGCCTCAACATCCATAAATATGAAATATTTGCAGAAACAGAATCCTTTAATTTTTGATGAGTTAGTATTTACTTTAGATGCTCTTAAGTTTAACATAAATGCTACTTTCTGCACCTTTCCAGAGGTGAAGGAATTTCGAGGTTAACTTCCCCCACTTCTGCCCCAGCAGGCCACGGTGGGTTGCTTGGATTAAATAATTTTTTTTTTTTTTTGTCACCTTAAGATAAAGCCCTTTGCACCACGTAGGATCTGGCATTCCAGCAGCACAAATTACTGGAGAGGCTCCATAAAAAGAACACCTATATTTGTGAACTGGATCACAGTGCTAATTCTACATCTCCCCGCTTTTGACAGGCTGAAGAGAATTTAAAATTATTAGCCAAGCAAATTGACTGAAAACTTGATTAGCAGCTGGCAAAAGACTTCAGATGAAGCTCAAAACCCCACAGTGGCGCTGAGAAAAATAATCAGCAAAGTGGGAATTATTTCAGTTCAGCTTCTGTAATGTTTCAGGTAAATGGGGAGATTTCCTATCATCTTATCTAATCCAAGAACTGCCACTTCCACATAAAGTGCAAAGAGGAAAATGGATACAGAGACTGACAAAATGGATGTTCCATTCCAAGTCTTAAAATATAACTAATTGTATTATGGCCAAGAAGAAGAGCCACTGTTCAGGTCCAGCCCTGACTCGATTAGTAAGCATAGCAAAAATGCTCTGCACAGTAAGAAAACCACAATGCTGCTCTTTATCTTCTAAAATTTGCCTTATTTCGAATAATTAAAACAAAATCATCAGTATCTTCTTAGTAGTCCCCCTACACACAGGACTCAGATATTCATAAACTGACCATTACTCAGTCCAAGGCTTCTGTATATTCCTTTGCAAAAATTCGTCTCTGTAGGTTTTCCTTCAACGATCAATACTTAAAAAAGTGAAGATGAATTTCAGGCAAACACAGGCAGACTTTCAAAATCAAACTGACCAAATACAATGGGGAAAGGGCATTTTTCATTGCAGTGGACTGGAGTGTAAAAGAACAAAAAAGCAGAATGCGACATCTTTGTATACCGCTCTAAAAAAATGCCATTTTAAATGAATAAAGCAGGATTGTAAATTCAAACATTCCCCGCTGGCGTCCAGCCACAACCCTCTACGTCAAAATGAGATAATTCTCCTGCTGATTTAAACAGAAATCTTTGCTAATCATGGGAAATGTCTTTGTAATCTACTTGTGTCCATGTCTGTTCAAAGAGTCTATAATCCACGGAGTATTACAGATAAAAATGGAAAAATAGGTATTTGCAAATGTAATTTGCCGTATATTTAGGGGAAAAAAAGGGGTTTTGAAGACAATACTGCCAATCCCATTGCAGCTCTGAGGCAACTCTGTGCATAGCTATAACATGTGAAAATACTTCCAGAAGTTGAAATGGACATAAGAAAAATACTTGTGAGTGTTACAAATCCTTCTGTTTAAGACCGAAATATTTTTTCTCCTGGGAGATTCCGTTTTCAGAAAAATCTATTAAAGATGGAATTGAGGGTTAATTTCCACTGAAATCTGCCCAAAAGCAGGATCTCAGGGTGGTGATGTTGGAAAGGTGGCCAAGGCCACCCTCCCTCCTCAGCCAGAGGTTGTCCATGCCCGGCTGGGTTTGGAATCCCACAAACCTGGCAATGTTTGAGAACCTTAAAACATTTCAATACATTTAAAATCTGCTTACTTTTCCTGGGCTGGCTGCTCTGCCTCGTAAGCAGCCACCTTTGCTCCTGTCCCTGCAGGTTTTGCTGCTCTTTGTCTTCGCTTTCTCCTCGGAGCTGGGTCCACGATGTCTGGGCTGCCCAGGAGAGAGGAATCCTTTCGTTCTGGAGCTGCCAAAAGGAGAAACAACCAGGGTGAAAAGAAATCTAACATGAAGTGTTTCAAGACAACGCTTAAAACAGTGCTTTTTTTGTTTCTTGCTTATGAAAACCTTTATTTCATAGAAAAATCTGGATTTCTCATGGAATCTCTATTTCTGTATTGTAAGACGGGCTCAGATTTGGGAGAAGTTTGTGACATAAAGGCAAGTTTAAAAAGACTGAATTTAAACTAGAAAGATAATCTTCCCTCAGTACTTTTTTGTAGCCAGGGGAAAGAAAGATCAGCAGCCCCAGCCTGGACAAGCTGTCTGGATTTTCACTGACTCCTCCACTGAAGCTGAGCAAAGCAGGCTCTGTGCAAGTTCACCTGCCCAAACTGTGATTTCATACCTGGTCCATATTTAAATTACCATGTAAATTCATGAAACATGCTCTATCTAAACTTAAACAACAAATCCTGCTCTGCTTTGACAGTTACCCACTCAAAACCCAAATGTCAAGACAAAGAGATCCTCCCTTAACCTAAAACCCTCCATAAAAAAACCCTATTAATGCATTCAGAAGTTACGCAGACATTTTTATTGCATCTATCAACATCCTGCAGCATATTTCCATTTGGTATGCTTTAGAAATGAAATCTTTAATTACCTATAATTTTCAAGACAACAATATCCAGAACAGCACAAATTCCAGCTGAAATATATTAAATAACAATGTGGTGACTGAGGCTGATGCTATTATGGTAACTTCCCTGTTTATTACATTTCTGTGCATTTTAGGGATGTTTAATCCTCACGTGGATGAAAGATACCATACTTTGAGATTCAATACAAAAGGTTTTCACAGAATTAAATCATAATGAGTCCTGTTTCTCCATTCCTTTCACAGTGGTTATCCACGTGCACTGAAAACGAAGCAGGAAGATAACACACAGCCCACAAGTGGAATTTTCACTGTTTCTCACAGAAACATGTGTTTCTGGCCAAGAACACTGAAAAATTAATCAGAGGCTCCCTAGAGCCAGTGCAGCCTCTGCTTATATTTAATATTAAATATTCACCAGCATGCACAATGCTACATCACAGACTTGCAGATATTTGTAGGGTGACAACAAGTATTAGCTGATGTATTCCCAAGGCACCAGCTAATTAACCAGCTCCAAAGTCCAGAGCAGACAAGATACATTCCTGCAATAAATGCTGGAAAGGGTTAAATGACAGCCTAAACCTCCATGCAAAACTTTAACTAGATATGCATGCTTTTCCAGTGTTAAATGCTGGAAATATGTTTATGATAGTTATTCTTTACCTGCTCGGGGCAGTGTGTCTAACATTTGCACAGAACTATTTATATATTTCAACATTACTGTCCAAAGTTGGCCTCTTCAAAATGAGTACACATAGAACAGTTTACTGTCAGGAACCCAACTTGGACAATTTTACTATCATAACTCTTATCCCTCCTTTTTGCTGTTCTCCTTCCACATCCAATACTTTGGCCAAAAAATGGAACCAGAGGTGAACTTCACATAGAAAACCTACATTTTCCTACCGTAATAAAAAAATGTCTCTGTGTTTTCACCCATGCAATGTGCAATGCTGATCACAGCCCTCATGCTCAATATTTCTTTGCTGTTCAAACACAGAATTCTTCTGTGTCTAAAAAGAATTTTATAAAGAGTTTGTTTTTCTTTCGTTTCTTAAAAAAAAAAAAAAAGAAAAAAAAAAAACTTTCAATAATTCCATAAGAAAGGCAGGCAAGAATTCAGTCTCACAAATAGCAGCTCATGGGTGAGGGTTGATCACCACAGGCTTGGGGCTTTCTGTTGTGTTTGTTTCTTTCTTTGAAGCCAAAACTCTCAGAAGTGCTAAAGAGAAGATGGAATACACTTGAGTCTCACAGTCCCATGCATCACAATTAGACTTTAAACACACACCCACTACTCCTGCCCAAAAATAATTCCCATTAATGAATTCATTTATAGCACTTGACTAAAAGCCAAAGAAAGCTTCAGCAAAATATTATTCATTGCTCAACATAAAGTCTTTTGGAAAAATGAGAGACAGTCTTAGGCATAAGCCTAGCATTTCATTCTGAAAATATCTTCTGTCTAAATTTAAGCAAGATTTTAAGGAAGTGAAGTTGCTTGACTCCTCGTGAAATTAAATTTCTTACTTTGATATTATGTAATTCAGTATGAATGATTTTTATACCTTTGAGAGGAATGGTAGCATTTTAAATACAGGCAAGAGTAATGTTGGATGAAAAACAGTAATTAAACCTCCTAAACCAAACATTGATTAGGAAAAGAAAATATTCCCAACAGATAGCACACTTCCTTGCAGGTGAGTAACGGCAAGAAATAAGATTGATAAGAGAGCAAGAAGGGAATCATAGTTCAAGTACTAAAAGAATGTTTGTGCTAAGAAGATTAAAGACTTTAAATAAAAACTCCTGCCCGTTGGGTTTGGGGTTTTTGTTGTTTTGGGGTTCTTTTTTGTAATTTTGAAGAATGATATTGCTTGGTGGGTTGAGGGAGTTTTCAAAGATAGGATATTCTAGAAAATAACTGAAAACTAAAAACAGCTTCCATTGGTTTGGAAGAGCCAGGATGAAATTAAATCAATGCAGCCCCACAATGCTGGAGACATGGAAACAAAAGTTGTCTTTAATTCAGAAAAATGCCAATTTCTGTCGTTTCAGAGATCCTGATGCTGGATTTCCAATGTCTTGAGGATGAGTCCTGGCATTTTTAGTATATAACTGCACTGCCTACTTAAAGATAGGCAGTGCAGTTATATACTAAAATACAATTCTGCATGATTTTGATACACTGAAGTCAATTGTTTAAAAATAAATACCTTCCAATCTGTCATATCCACCTTTCAGTTTGAAAAAACCCAGCTCCATGCACCCTCTTTCTCTGTATTATCACCTCTAATGAAAATTCTACAGCTTTGACTTGTCTAATTTTGACAATGTCACTGAGAAAACAGGATCCAGATCCTCTCAGTACAGCAATAAAGGGCTAAAACCAGCACTGAAAACTTAGTTTTGCCATGGAAATATAAACACGGACCAAAGCAAGCAAAAAATAAGCAGAAGTTTTCCAAATTTGAGGAATTTTTTTGCCTACAATGACCCAACTTCACACAGACAGAACACACAGTCTTGATGTGCAAATTATGAATGATGGACACAAGCAAGAAAAAAGGCTGCACAGACATAAATTCTCTTCATCTTGCTATTATATATTTAAGATATAACAAAGGATCAAATGCATTCAAAGAACATTCATGTTTGCAGCCTGTACCACCAAACGAAATGTCTTTAGTTTGATCACAATAAAGAACTTGAAGTTCTTAAAAAAAGCTTCTTCCGATCGGAATGGAACAGGGAAAATTTGTGAAGGATGCAGGCATTTCTCCTGAAGAAAAGCCTTTATTTTAAATCATCTCCTATCCTGGAGATCTTATCAATGGCAGCACGGAATTCTGTCAATTTTAACTTCTCTTCTGAATGGAAATTTAGCTTTTTCACCGGAGTAGTAAAGACTTAAGAAAATTTGTTCAGATTAACGCTCAGATTGTAGCTCCCCTAAATTTCTCCCAGCAGAGCAGAATTCCCTGGCTGAATTCTGCCTAACTCCAGGCAGCATGTGCTGCTCCATGGAATCAATCAACTGAACTTCCAAGTTCTGCTCTTCAATGAAGCTGAAGATTTAACTGGAAGTCAGCAGCACTTCTAGACAAAATGGGCTGGGAGGTGACCAAGTGGTCACAAAACCTTCACCTGAAGAGCATCAGGGCTGGTAGTGGGAGATTCCCCCAAGCCACCAGAGAAAGGGAAAGCCAGAGAGGGAGCAGAACTCATCACTTTAATCCCTGACTGCACTGGAACTCCAGCAATTTTCAGTCCAGTGGTTTCTCAATCATAATTCCCCAGGGATCACAGTGGCTGATGATAATTAGCATCTCTTTGAGTGTCTCAGCAGAGCCTTCCAAATGAACAGGTTTGGAAATTAACACATCCCACGGATGCAGGCAGGATCTGCAAAGCAGGATTAAGTCATTCCTGACTCCTACCTGCTCTGAAGTTACCCTGTATACACAGATCCTGGCCATGGCTGGGCATTTTTCATGAGAAAAGGTCTATTTAGACCACTCAGAGATCCAAAATTAAACACTGGTATTTATGGTCCGTGCATCTGCTTCAGGGAAAGCAACAGGAATATGTCACTATATCAATTTTAGGAAAACAGTGAGAGCCATTCCCCATTCCCTTTGTTCTGCCCTACTGTATATTTCATTCTTTGTATAAATTTGGGTTTACTGTACCATAATCCCCTGGGGCCGAGAGGCAGTGGAGACCAGGGTTCTATAAATTCTCTGTCAGCTGGTTATTAACGTTTATTTTTACAAAGAATATCTCCATGGGAAGTGTTTATGAAGACACATTTTAAAACAACTCCAGCAAAAAGTTTAGATCCAGCTATACAAAATTTATAAATTGTGTTCAGCTCAGTCAGGAAGTTTACATTTCACCCTTCTAGGCTGTATTACCACTGAGTTTTCTATTTGAGAAGTCTATTCTTTTCTTGACATCACCCTTTTCTAAAAGCTTTTTAAATACAATACTTTAATAAAAACAAAAAAAACCCACAAAACCAACAACAAAACAAAACAAACAAAAAACCCCTCACAAAACACCCTTATTTCAAACCTGCAGGGAAATTAATCGAGTAGTAGTAAAATCTGTTTGCCATAAGGTTTCCTTCTCAACCCTTATTTATTGGAGATAACTCAGGTGCTCATCTGTTGCCATCTCACATTGTCTTGAAACTATATGGCAAAAAAAATTAGGGTAAATTTGACAAGCAAATAATAAGTTTGGTCAGGAAGCATGAAAAAGTCTCTTTTCATCTATCAAAAATATAAGAAGGTAGAAAAAAGAATGCATTTTACACATACCCACAGAGACTCTGAGGGAACTCATTAATTTTAATCATCAAAACCATGATCTGTAATATAAATCCCTCTTTTAAAAACCACCTTGAGAAGGGAAATTTCAGTGAACCATATAAACAGAGATATTAATTTTCAATAATCCACAGCAATGTGTTTTGCTGAAAATACTTCAGTATTATTATAATTCTTAAAAAAAAAATTCTTAAATTCTTAAATGGTTATAAACGCTGCTAAAGTTTATGATTTTGCTTGAAAACACTATAAATTTATAGTGTCCCTAGCCCCTAAAAGTTAGTGCCTCCCTCACAGCACAAGGAGAAAACTTTAAGATGTGCTCAGATCCTTCCTGACGTGGGTCAGGTAGAAACTCTGCTGAAGCCACATTTTGCAATTTCAATTTGGAGATCTAAAAATCTCCTAACAATGAAAGTTGTTTTCCCTGCTTTATTTTCCATGGGTTCTTGACAGCAGCATCACCAAAGCTGGAGACTCAGATGCTGTGGTGGTTTTAGGCTTGGCCACAGGCTGTTTGGGGACAAGTTTTAGCTGTTTTGAGCAACAGCTTTTCAACAATTCCTGATTTACTGTGTGGATCTTTTCCCTCTCTGGCCCTCCAATCTTTTCAAAACCCTGCATTAAAGCTAATTTTCTGAGCACCATGGCTGGATGCGCTGCGATCCAGCACACAAACCCTTCCAAATCCAGGCATCAGCGCTAAAAAGGTCGCGGTCTGAGAAGGCTGAGATGAGCTCAGTGTCCCGGGTGTGCCTGTTTGCTGGAGTCATGCTCTGGGCTCCCGGGATGTCCCGTTTGGATCATCTGTACCACCCAGGGTGGAGGTAGGAGGCTTCTGGACATAACTCCCAGGGGACGTGAAGCATCGTGCAGGTCGAGCAAACAAAACAACAAAGCAGACGGACACGAGAGCTGAAATCATGAGGCCACGGCGAGCTTTGGAAAAGATTTCTGGGCTGTGATGTCTCAATCCAATGTGAGGTAGTGGAGCCTGGAGTAATTTCTCACCAGGCTCGTAAAGGATAAACCTCATGCCTGGAATTCCATCATTTTTGCTCTGCTTGGATTTTCGGGTGTCCAAGGTGATGCTGCTCAGCCCGCCCGGCAGACCCAGACCCTGGCACCAGCAGTGGTGGGGTTTCCAAGGATCACCCCTAAGGTTACCCCATATGTCAGAAATCATTGTTGTCCCTAATCCCTGGCTGTGTGGGCGTGGAGCCTGAAGTCTGAAAGTCAGTCCTAAAGAAGAGCATGAATAATCAACATTATTTACCGATTTCTAACCAGTAAGTGGTTATTTTGTTAATGTTTATGTAGTCATAAAATCACAGAATCCCACAATGGTTTGGGTTGGAAGGGACATTAAATCCCATCCCACCCCACCCCTGCCATGGCAGGGACAGCCCCCACTGTCCCAGGCTGCTCCAAGCCCCATCCAACCTGGCCTTGGGCACTGCCAGGGATGGGACTCCACAACCTCTGCAGGTAACAGCCACCTGTGCTGCTATTTGGAATATAAAGATAAGCAAAATATCTGTTCATGAGCACTTTGAAGCAAACCTTCTGATTTAAAATCAACAGTGAGTTTCGAGTCCCTCAGGCATGTGGTGAGAGCTGCTGCACTCCCGTGATGGATTCTCCACTCAGGGTCTCTTGGATGGAGAAATACAGAACACTGAAAGAAATACAGCGACTGAAAGATCTGTAGACTGTAAAGCCTTTGGACTTTATTTAGCTTTATTTTGGCTTTCTGAGCCAGCAGTGTGCCCAGAAGGCCAATGGCACCTGACCTGTATCAGGAATGGGGTGACAGCAGGACCAGGGCAGGGACTGTCCCTCTGTGCTGGCCCTGCTGAGTGACCACCTCGAGTGCTGGGGGCAGCTCTGGGACACTCAGGGCAAGGAATTGAGGGGCTGGAGGTGGCCAGGGAAGGGAACAGAGCTGGGAAGGGGCTGGAGAATTCCTGAGGGAGCTGGGAAAGGGCTCAGCCTGGAGAAAAGGGGAATCAGGGTGGACAGCAGCAGGAATTTCCCCATGGAAAGGGTGGTCAGGTCTTGGAACTGCCCAGGGAGCTTTGGAGTGCCCATCCCTGCAGGTGTCCAAGGAATTCCTGGCTGTGGCACTCAGAGCTCTGGGCTGGGGACAAGGTGGGCATCGGGCACAGGCTGGGACTTGATGGTCTTGGGGTCTTTCCCAACCAAAATAAATGATTCTGTGATTCTCGTTAAATTTGTTTTCTTGTTTCTTTGGACAAAGCACCAGGTGGCCCAGGTGCTGTAACACTCTGCATTAGCTGGTCTGTCTCCTGAACAGGCACTTAAAACCTGGTTTTTAGGAGATCACGATCCTGAGACACAGCTCATTCCCTAAGAATCCCAAGGGAATCATGAATCCAGGGAGATTTCCCCGTGTACCAAAGGCAGCCTTCAAAAATAAGTGTGAGCTGCACTCGGGACATCCCCCGCAGTGCCCTGGAGCTCAGACTCTGCCACAAGAATGAGTTCTTTACCCATTAAACAGCCTTGGAGGAAATCAATACAACTCAGGGGAGGCCATAACTCTGGAAAATGTATGTTTTCATAATGATGGCATTTTATGGTGGATAAATTAGTAACCTCTACCAATAACTTTATCATGCTCTGCACTTATAAGCCTAAGTTGTTGGCTTTTTTAAAATTGTATTACACATTCCATTTTTTATATTATAGATACATCTATTTTAACCTTATACAACATTTCAGGTGGAAAAATCTGAAACATAAACCTATTTAAATAGGAACTTTGCTTGCCTGTGTTTCACTGTATACTTGTAAGGAAGCACAAAAACTTTTGAACAAATATTACATTCAGATCAGGAGGTATTTTGCTACTTATTTATAAAGCAACATAAATATGTGGTGCTATTTTAGAGATAAAATAGCAACATAAATATGTGGTGCTGTATCCTTTAGAGGAAAAGACAGATTTAAAGCTTTAAAATAATCCACTCTAAAATTAGTCAGTGACACAAGACCTATGCCCCTTCATAACGACACACAACTTTAACCTTGGATCATAAACCAGCCACTTTAAAACTGTCCTCACATGTGAACATACATAATTGACGATGGCACAGAGCCTAATCACTCAAAATTTCATTGTCAAAGGACAAAAGTCGAGATGAGTAAAAGGGAAATGGAGATTGCTGGGGTGGGCAGGCACGAGGAGAGGGCCAGCATTGCTGAGCAAGGCTCAGCCACAAGAAAATCTGTGATCTCGTGGCCCAAGAGCCACTCTGATGGCCAGTACGATTCTTCAGCACATGAGAGATTATAAAGTGTGTCCATGATCCCTCAGTCCATGCTGATGGAAAACAGCTGAGAGTGAAAAGCCTAATTAATGCCATTAAACTGACAGAACCAAAGGCCACCTCAACATTATGAACTAATTAGGAAAACAAATTTGGACATTAAATGTGTTTTGGGCTTCTTAAAGTGTTTATGTAAAGTATTTTAAAGATTAAACCACTGCCCAAAGTATTCAATGTCTTGAATAATGAAGTGAAAATATGCGAAATTAGACATGGCAACATCAGGGAAGCCAAGATTTGCTCCAGCATCCTCCAGGCTTCAGTGACAATCATCAGAAATTTGGGGTGACGCCTGTGAGATTTTGTACTGCTTCTTTTGCATCCATTCCTCTTTGCTTTCCCTGCCTTTAGCAAACTTTGAGACAAACTGAGGAGACTGTGGTGACTGGTAAAAGCAGATCATTGCCCAGAAAGTGACTGCACAAGGTCCTTGACAGAATTATAGCAAACCCCTTCCTTCTCAAACACCTCCATGAGAAGATCACGCCCTTTCCACATAACCTTCCTGCAGAAGGGATTTTTGGAATATTTATATTGTGTTTTTAGACCTTATTTTTTCCCTGAATTAAAAATCTTTAGATATTTGATTTCTATTGTATATTTTAAAATTTTCTATAACTAGCTGATGGAGTTCCAAGCACTGTCATGCCTTTCCCTGTATTTGCCATGAAATGAGCAAGCTGAACTGAAGCCTCACATGTCATTCAGCAGGAACAAAGTTCTATTTACACTATTAGCTTTCTGGACCCATTTATTTCTCTTGAAATCAATATAAAAACCTCCACTAAATAAAAGACATACCATGAGTATTATCTACAAATCGCTGTCAGCTATCTGCTTTTTTTTTTTTTTTTCATACAGTATTCCTAAAAGGCTTTTCACGCTGTGAATTTAAAGACAGCATTTAAGATGTCATTATGGCATGTCTTTATATACAGCTGCCATTAAGGGCTTTGTAATGGATTCAGAAATGATGAACACGGAAGGTGCCTCAGTCACACATGACAGTAATGTTTTCATGGCAGATGCACTGGCACAATCTCAATCAACATCACGGGATAATTCTGCTTTGGAGAAGGCTACAGGTAATTCTGGTTGCTCTAAGGGGCTCTGAGGGTGTATTTAAAGAACTTTAAAGATCTCGGTAAGTACTTTGAGAGCAGCAACACATTAATATTTATTACAACACTTACCTAACAATGAACGTGAAACCTGGTCATGTGCAAGACATTGATATATAATGAACAAAAATTTATCAATCAGCAGGTCTCAATGAGAATGAAGAAGCTGGTTTAATCTGCAACAATTTCTACTTAGATGCTCTTAAAACACTCGCACAGACACGTGCACCATGAAAACATCCACGGTGCACACGGATGTGGTCAGGCTGGGAGGTTCCCAGGGATTTTTGAGAGGACGGTGGTGAGGATGAATGGCACAAGAGCGTGGCAAACAGCCTGCCCCAAGTCCAGCAGGCAGCAGGGGTGCAGAGCCAGGCTGCAGGATGAAGTCATTGTGTGGGGTGACGGCGAGAGCCACGGCCAGACTCGTTACACGGGACTGGCCCCGCTCCCCTGAGACCCACGAACTCTGGGATAGTCTTTCCATATGGCAAAAGCTGCAGCCCACAGTGAGAAAAAACAGGATCACGCCCTGACCCATGCTCATGTTCCATGGATCCTCCCCCAGCCAACATCCCTGTGAGCCGCCAGGGCCAGGAGGGACCAGGAAATTCTTTACTAAAACGGGAATGACAGGGGTTTGATCATCCAAAACCCCGAACACACTTGGAAACACAAACCCCAAGTGGTCAAGCCGAGGAAATATGGTATTTTCTTCTGATAAAGAGCCTCGCTACTGAGTTTTGCTGATATTCAGAGTACCAGCTGCCTGAGGAACTACTGAAGGGTGAAATACAGCCTGGACTGGCAAAGCTTGACACAATTCCTCTACCCCTCCATCAGAGTGTGGTGATTCTAAAAAAAAACCAAAAAGGATATCTATATATATATATAGGGATAATTTATGGTTGCTTAATATTTCATGAAAGCTCAAAATATCTATATGCAAGAAGAAAATGCTTTTCTATATTTAATGTATTTTTGTAATTTCATTGCACGGGGAAATTCTCATGCCTCTTTACCATCAAAAATTCACTTAAATTATTAAGGCCCTGTGGAAATTTTAAACACTTCCTGACATTTCTCCAAAACAACAGTTACTGTAATGGTAAGGTTTGATTACAAAAAGTGATACAGTCTCCCTCTAACTAAATAAAGCTTAGAGAAAATGGGATTTAAATACAAGGGGTGTGTAAACACACACTCCTTTTCCCACCACAACACAACAGACTGGTTTAGACTGAAAAGAGTTTTTCCTCTGGCACCTTGCTTCGGGAAAAACATCAAGGGATGATCACTGTGACATAAACCACATACTAAACTCCAGTGATGAAATACTAAAAAAACACGATGTCGTCAAAGAAAGAATGTCAGTGGGTTATTTCCAGAGAAATTTGCTGAAGATGTTGGAAAGTATGAATGATTTTATGACTTTTTCTAGAGAACCAAGATAAAAAAAGGTGTTTCAGGCTACAAAGACCTGAAGAATTAAGCTCCACTAACAGTAAAAGCAGAATAAAGTCACTAGGTTAAGCAGGTGATGTGTGAGATGACAGAAAGGCATAACAAGGTTCTATAAGCAGAAAATAATGTATCATTCGATATTTTTACTCTTTCCAGGAAGAAATGTGAAACAGAGAATCTTGGTATCACATTGTCTCAAATTAAAGGTTTAGAAGTACTCCAGGTATCCTAAGTAGTGCTATACCTGACAGGTTGATCCTTATTAAAAACCAATGTTGATATTATTTAAAGCTAGAATTTTTGCCTTTAACTAATACTTCTTCTAACCATCATAATGCTTGTCTAAAAAGACGTTTGAGAACCTGCAATTTTCTTTTATTGGAGTGGATTAATCATTATTATACTGGTATATCTAACTTAATAAAAAAAAATAAAAAGAAAAAAAAAAAAAGAAAATCACACAGAGCTCCGAATCAGACATTTAAAAAAATATTTTCCTTCCTTGTGCTGCCCTCAGTGCCGTGGTTGCTGGTACTGGGTGTTATTCTGGCACCCTGCCTGCCAGGAAGGCCAGCGTGGTCTGACTGCTCGTGGAGGAGAACACTGTGCAGAAGAGTGAAAAACGTCAGAACGGAGGTCAAAAGCACAGAAAGATGTGTCTAATCTTTGCCCATGCACTCCCTGCAGGGCACAACACCCTCTTTGTTGACCAACAAAAAACACATTAAAACCTCCAGGACTGGGCACAAAGCGCTGATGTGAGTAACGGCTGCTCAGATGAGTAACATTTTATTACATATTCAGAACTGAATGCTTCGGCCAGGGACGGGGCCAGAATAAACCAGAGCAGCCTCTCTGGAAGTCAATGGAACCATAATGAATTACACCAATTGAGAATTCAGAGTATTATTCTGGGAGAGAGCTTGCTGGTGAAATGCACAAAACAAAGCAAAAAGGCTAATTGCATGCTGGGCATGAACGCAGTCACTTTAAATTGTATTTCCTGAAAAGGCAGCTGGGTAATACCATTACCTGAGAAACACCTGGAATCCTTCCTGACCATTCCCTCTCTTGTAAAACCTGTACATAGCAGCTTTGTACTTTTTTATTAAATTATGCAGAAGAGCTCAAAGGCTATTGCTGTTTTCTTTCCCCTGAACTAGCAAAAAAAAAGCATTACCATGACTAAAACATCCATTTTTAAACTGCTACCATACCAAACCTATCCTGGATATTAAATTCTATTTGATACAATAAATCTTTCCCAGCCTTGGGAAAGCTGAAGGGAGCTGCGTGGCCAGGGCTGTTTTGGGAGAACATTCCCAGGGACTACGATGGGCCCCTATGGTTTGCTTTTCTGTTGTTGGTGGGATTTGTGGAAGCAGGCAGAGAGGTCAGGCAGACAGGCTTCAAGATGGCCAAGAAGAAGGTTTTATTTACAAGAAGTTCTTTTTATACACAGTAATAAACAATTGTCCATTGGCCAAAGACAATCCACCCCCAAAGACCTATTGGTTATGGCTTGTACACCTCTAACACAAAACACAGAGATTAAGAAAGTACAGTTTATCTATATTCTCCATGAGAGAGAAAGGAAAATCATAAAAAAATGCAACTACAGGCCCCTGGACTCCTGGTAGGTAGCCTGCATGGTCACACATCACAGCCTCTTGTTTGGGTGGAATAAAAAAGGAAAATGCTATGTGCCTTCACCATTTACCCCCGGGAACCCTCACCACAAAAATACCTGTTATTTCCTCTAACACTGTTTTCACTAATAACAACTATTCCAGCTGATAACAAGAACTGTGTTGATCTAGTTATCCAAGGATATCTAAGGAAAATAAAGCCACCTCCTGTCTCCCAGACAGGGATTTTAAAGTTCCTCAGGCCCATGAGCAACAAGGGGAGGATTTGTTCTGAGAAGCAGCCGTGAATTAAAAATGTCAGTGTTGTCCTGAATGGGAACAGCAGCAGCCTGGGCAAGTGGGACAAGCTCAGCTCTGAGACTCCAGGCTGAGCCACTGGCTGCTGTTAATAAATAAATGTAATGTCACTTCCCTCCTGGAGTAATTTGAGCAAGCCACAGTGAGAATGAAGTGGGAAGCAGCTTAATCTCACCAAAATGCAGAGCCACTTCTTCCTGTCTGATGTCTCATTTTGCAAAAGAAAACAAAATGAAAAACCGAAGGGAAGGGAAGGGAAGGGAAGGGAAGGGAAGGGAAGGGAAGGGAAGGGAAGGGAAGGGAAGGGAAGGGAAGGGAAGGGAAGGGAAGGGAAGGGAAGGGAAGGGAAGGGAAGGGAAGGGAAGGGAAGGGAAGGGAAGGGAAGGGAAGGGAAGGGAAGGGAAGGGAAGGGAAGGGAAGGGAAGGGAAGGGAAGGGAAGGGAAGGGAAGGGAAGGGAAGGGAAGGGAAGGGAAGGGAAGGGAAGGGAAGGGAAGGGAAGGGAAGGGAAGGGAAGGGAAGGGAAGGGAAGGGAAGGGAAGGGAAGGGAAGGGAAGGGAAGGAAAGGAAAGGAAAGGAAAGGAGAAGAAAAGAAAAGAAAAGAAAAGAAGAAAAGACAATTTGATCGATCCTTTACTGCTACTCCTCATTCCTGCAGCAGGATGGAGCAGCACAGAGCAAAACAGACAGGGTTCCCACCTTCAGGTTGATGAAAGAGCTGCAAAATCCCTGATCTCTACCACAAATTTAACACCAAACTGCACCAGGAGAGGAGTATTTTGGGCATTCAGAATAATTTCTTCCCACAGAGGGCTGTCAAGCATTGGAAGGGCTGCCCAGGGCTGTGGTGGAATCACTGTCCTGAAAAGTGTTCTAAAAAAGTGTTGATGCGGTGTTTAGGGTCATGGCAGTGATCAGTGATGTTTNGCTACTCCTCATTCCTGCAGCAGGATGGAGCAGCACAGAGCAAAACAGACAGGGTTCCCACCTTCAGGTTGATGAAAGAGCTGCAAAATCCCTGATCTCTACCACAAATTTAACACCAAACTGCACCAGGAGAGGAGTATTTTGGGCATTCAGAATAATTTCTTCCCACAGAGGGCTGTCAAGCATTGGAAGGGCTGCCCAGGGCTGTGGTGGAATCACTGTCCTGAAAAGTGTTCTAAAAAAGTGTTGATGCGGTGTTTAGGGTCATGGCAGTGATCAGTGATGTTTGAGGTCTTTTCCAGTCTTAGTGATTCTATGAATCTGTAATTCCATGTTTTTAGGAAGTGGACAAGACCCTCTTTCTCTCAGGATGCAGTGGGAATGATGCCTGTTTCCAGTGTAATGTGATTTCCCACCTATTATTTTCTCAGATTATCAGAGTTTAACTATGCTACAAAGCTAACAGGAGGTTCTCAGACACTGAAGCAGCTTTTTGATGTTCATATGCCTAGAAAGAGAGCAGATTTTTTCATTTGGCAGCTCCTGAACCAAGTATTGCAACTGAGTAAAGAACAAAACATCAGGAAGCAGCCCAGTAGGCTATAAAGGGACATAATTCACTCACACAGGCACACAAACCAAGGGCCAGGCACAGTTTTGACCTTGCTGATGCTCTGTGAAAACGACTGGCATCAATCTCATGATTCAAATATCTTAAGGAGGGCTTTAAAGCACTCACAGCCCTCAAAAATCCTCCAGTGGGAATCATCTAATCGCTGCCCTGCTTCACAGGGATGGCTCCTGAGACGGGAGGACTCGTGACAAAGATCTGATTTTACCCTTGGTGTGATGTGGTCAATGTCATCAGCCTGCAAAAACTGAGGTCAGCTGCTCAGTGTGATGGCTGGCTGTGCAACACCTTTCATTTCTCTCTTTCTGTCTCAAAAAAAAAGCAGTTTAGGCAGGGGGAGGTGGGAAATCGAAGATCACATTTCCATCATTTACAACCTGCCTCCGTTTCTGATCACAGGGAAAAGACAGACGCGTTCATGTCACAAGTGCCAAAAATCTTTATCAAGTCCTTGGTGGGCAGAAGTACTTTTTACATTTCCCTAAAAGCTGTAAGACTCAATCATTTCTTGGAAGTTTAAACTAGAAGTTCCAGAAAGAAAACAGTTCTCTGTTCTCCACTTTGTTGAAAAGTTAAGCTAAGTGCACAATAGGAGCTTATCCCTCCTGGGCACGCAGAGAGGAGGTGTATTTAAATTTCATCTATATCTTGATGGCATTTTGTGCTTGCTTAGTGATTTGTTAATGTCTTCAGAAGTTACAGAAACTTGGCAGAACATGTTCCTAAATTTCACTGGTTAATGAAATAGTTTTAAACATGGGAGGGACAGAAAAAACAGCAGGGCAGATCACATGAAAAATGAATGACACTATAAAGTGAAATGATTGAAAATCCATTTAATCTAAAAGTCCATCTGCATTTCACATCAATCCAAAAATTTTCCTTTCCTTTAAAAAATCAGGGCAGGTGACGATTATTTGAATTGACCTTTTTGCTCAACAGAACTGAAATCAATTCAGGTGGAATTTACAAGCAGCTTGCACTGAGGCATCAACATGTTTTTAACGTGCTGCATAAAGGCTCCTTTTGCAGGCAGCAGTGTTCTGGGAGGAGGTTTATCCATCACACCTTGCGATGTGGTTTGAAAGAAGCCAGTGCTGGGAACTGTGACTCAGATCTGGGGTTGTCAAGTGGGGGAATCAGGGAACTCTGTCTTCAGTCCTGGGTAAAGCCAGGGATGGGCTGTGAGAGCTAACTGAGCTGAGAAGCAGCGCTGGGATGATGTGTGGGTGAGGATTCACCTCCGGACACAGATGGAAGCTGATGGCAAGCAGGGAGTGTCAGTGATGGCTCACAGCAAACCGGGAGGTGATTCTGCTCAGAGGAAAGCCCTCGTTCAGCAGATTTGTTTAGCACGAGCACTAAACAAAAAATAAACCTGTTATGTGCTTTGAAGCAATTACAGGCCAAGAAAAGCAGCCAGGTGAAAACCAAAACCACGGGAACTGGGAGGGTGGGGAGCCCTGGCCCAGGGTGGAATTCCCAGAGCAGCTGGGGCTGCCCCTGGATCCCTGGCAGTGCCCAAGGCCAGGCTGGATTTGGGTCTGGGAGCAGTCTGGGATGATGGAAGGTGTCCCTGCCTGTCGCAGAATGTCACTTATTGTAAAATCCACGCTGTCACCAATGTTGCGGGGAACCTCATTTAAGAGAAACCTCATTAAAGAGAAACCTCACTTAAGAGAAACCTCACTTAAGAGAAACCTTATTTAAGAGAAACCTCACTTAAGAGAAACTCATTTAAGAGCAAACTCATTTAAGAGAAACTCATTTAAGAGTCACCTCATTTAAGAGTCCGGACCGTAACTCTTCCACAACGACAAGGGGCAAAAAGCAGTCGATGACCAATATGATTNCAAACTCTGCACAGACACAGACTCTGGCATTCCATGGCCGCCTTGCTCCTCGAGCCATTTCTCCACACCTGCCCACCCACCGGGTGATCTTCAAGGTCCCTTCCAACCCAGAGCATTCTGCGTGATCTGCACACAACCTGGTCTCATGGATTCTGTGGGACTTTTACAAACTGGCCGAGGAAATTATTTACTACCAAATATCCTTGTCCTATTGCACATTCTATATCTCTTTTCCTTCCCACACCAAGGTGGTGCTCCTGCAAATCCCAACAAAAAACACTGGAAGTCTTTCAGGTGTGGGAAACAGGAGTCACTGGAAGCCAAGAGCAAACTGTTCTGGTTAACAAGGGAAATTCAGAGGCTCACAACATGCAACTTCTTGGGAAAAACAGCATTTCCACGAGATTCTCCCAAGGTTGTTGTGGAGCTCTTACTGCACCCCATGCAGGTGTTAGGGGCTCTGTCAGGTAAAGCTGTTTCCAACACAAAGACACACATTTCAGTTTTATTCACATTCCCCTCACTCACACGCTGATCAATGATGCAAGAAGCCACAGTGTCACTTCCCAGAGAAGTGTCCCAGATCTTATCACATATTCCTTCCCTGCCCCCTGGGCCACAGGGCAGCTTCATGGAAATGTCTGTCCTTTGCTTTCTTCTCCTCACCTCTTGAACAAGCAAAACAGAACCCAAAACCAACAAAACAAGAGCATTTCACCTTCATCAGAAGTGTCAAAGTCTTGCTAGAATTCAAAGACTGCACCCAGAATGTTGTGATGCTTCCTGCAGGAGCAATGAGTTACCAGTGAGCCATTTGGTTAATGATACTGTTCCTAAAGCAGAACAGATTTCATGCCTAACTAGGGAAGTTAATATTTGTTGAGGTGTAATGAAGTAAACAATCAAGCAGGGGGTACACCACAGCTTTGTTTTGTATTTAAAAATTATCCTTTTTTTTTTTTTTTAGTTTTCATTTTTCGATTTTCAGCAGATGAGGTGCATTGACACCACATGGAGATGGTGGGACAAAATTTAAATAACCCACTGCAGAGTGCTGGAATGCCAGCATCACCCCTGAAAGAATCCCACGGGATTAGAGACAGGTTAACCAGGGAAGGCCTTAAGGAAATTGCTGGCAATCAGATACTCCTGACCTGACCCTCCCCTCCCCGGAGCCCAGGTAATGATATCCTTGTGAGAACCCAACACCTGGCTATAGATTAAAGAGCTGTGACAACAGCTCACAGTATGGCTAATCCCAAACACGCCCTGCTTTTCCTCTGTGGAACTGGAGACAGTTGCAGGATCAGCAGAGGAAACCTGGGGGCTGTGTGAGCAGGAGCAATATTGCAGCCAGGTAAGCACACCTGGAAATCCAAATATCAGCTGCTGGAGCAGAGCTGAGCTGAGACACAGCCCTGCTCAAAGGTGCTCTCCTACAACTGAGTTATGCCTCCAATTGAAACAAATAGGTTCATTACACACACAAAAATAAACACTTTTGGCCTTGCTTGAACACTTTATATCCTATAATTTTCCAAGCTATTGATGGATTAATCAATTAAATAATGGAAATTACTTTGGTCACCCTTGAAAGCTGAGATTTTTAGCTATCAGCACAGTTACCAAAGAGTATTCACTTTTGTACTGAGGAAGTTTAGTATCTTTATTAAATAAAAAACAAACTCTCCTCTCAAACTAAAAAAAGGAACGGCCTGGCAGAGAAGTGGGAGTCATTTAAAACAGGCATAGTAAACTGATTTTCGGCCATGGACATCAACACTGAAGATTAATTTATATTGATTGTGGATTTCAAGTGTTTGAGACAGTTACTTGGCTAAGAGAGGCTAAGAAAAACTATTATGGAATAAATGCCAATTTTAAATTTTTATTATATTCTTAATCTATTCCAAAATACTGGTACATAAAAATGAATGTTAATGTATTTTTAAAAAATTTTTAATTATGCTGAAATTTGACATAATTGGTTTCTACACAACAAATTCTATATTTTACTCCACATTCCTTAAGAAAAAGACAATTAAAAATGGTCCCCCATTTTAAATTATATTTAGATATCCAGATTTCTAGAACAATATGTTCTGAACTGTTCACAGAGAATCCAAATTTCTGTTTGCATGAAGAGTGATATTGTGCCTTTTTACACACTGACAGAATTGGTAATGAGCACTAAATGAGATAACAATTACATTTTCATAAGCTACAAGGGAAGAAAAGGTTTGCAGCTCGACTACAGGGATACCTTCTCAGGAAAAGTGAATTACTGGGTTTAAATTTGGGAAGAATATAGAAGAGGGCCCAATGATTTCAGTGTGATTGGTCCCAGGTGATCACAATCACACCTATTAACTCACAGAACAGGAGCAGAGCTGTCACTCTGCAAGGACTCGTGAAATGGAGACAAAAACTGCAGGAAGATGAATCCATCTGTGAGCATATTTTTATTTAAATGTACCTTTTTTAAACAAAAGCCAGATTTTTAGTTTCTAAGAGAGGAGGGTCATACTCAGGATGCCCAGAGTGGGTTTTGCACCTGTTTTCCTAAATATAAATGTAAAGCTCTGAACCTCATGAATTTTTGGTTTCTCCAGAGGGTTGAGGAGGTGTCATGTTTTGTGTGTCCTAACAGACTAAAATTAATCAGATATCAAAAAACATAAATAAATGAGGTATGTGTGTGTATGTATGAGGAAACACACGCTCTCTGTTTCAGATGTGTTGGGTTCTGGTCTCCACCCAATTAAAAAAAGCAGAAGTCAGAGTTTATGATACTTTTGATTTGGCATTGTACCTTTTGTTACTTTTAATTTACACAGTAAGTATAAAAAACTAATAAAATGCTGCTGACAGCTCCAGTTTGGAAAACCTCCCCTCTATGAGCTCACACAGGGGAAAGCTGTCCTTTAACGTGTGTAATTTCATTATTGATCTCCTGAACAGAGGGTGTGTAACCGAGAGCTCCACCTGGCCGGCTGTACAGAAATCAACAAGCTCTGGATAACCTTCACACCCAAGCAGAACTCGGCAAAATTCACAACAAAATCTGGAGTAGTAACTACAGGTGTCATTTGCCTGTTGTCTCTGGATTGTTTTAAAGCCATTTCTTCCCCTCTAGGTTTCACAAATTTCTAATATTTTGCATCAAACTCGTGCATCTGACGTATGCAGCGTCATGGGTGTTGAGAAGGGTCCTTGAGAAGAGCCTTTCATCCTAAAGATGAAAAGGAATTTCTCATCTTTCCAGTACAGTGACTGACAAAAAAAAGCCTTCTGCTTTCCAGGAAATCTGGCAATGTGCCAAACGATTTATGTGGAATTTGTGTATCAGTTAGCGCTATCATTTAGGGAAGCAAGTTTTTCTAGTACAATTTTATCATCTCACCCTCAGTGCCTTTTAGATTGATCTATGTGCCACTTAAAGAATAAAAGCTAAAGGACACACAGGAAGGTGACTTCATGACAGTACCTTTTACTTGGGGCGGACATAAATAACAAAAATATCCAATAAAACAAGGGGAAGGGAAGGGAAGGGAAGGGAAGGGAAGGGAAGGGAAGGGAAGAGAAGAGAAGAGAAGAGAAGAGAAGAGAAGAGAAGAGAAGAGAAGAGAAGAGAAGAGAAGAGAAGAGAAGAGAAGAGAAGAGAAGAGAAGAGAAGAGAAGAGAAGAAGAAATAAGTTCATGAGAATATTACATGCATGACATTTAGATGGAGCAAAGAGATTCCCTTCTTAATCAAAAGTGTTTTAAAGGATTAAAATAAAACAGTTTTTCTATTCCTATTTTAGATAGTGTGACGATTTTGATAATTCCTGAGGTGTAAAATCTGTTTTCCATCAAGGATTCACTGGGCTTGAAGACACAAAAAAAGGGCTACAGGAAGCAAAGCCAAACAGGGAAACCAGCTCTCAAATCCAGCAAAGACCACCGGACCCACAGGGTGAGGCTTGGCTGAGAAAACTTCCAGTCAAAAAACAAGGATGCATGCTTTAACCTGGAAAAGCAATAAATCAAGGGAACAACCACAGGGCTTAGTGCAATCTTGAGCAACCCAGCTTTTAATCAAGATAGGCTGTTTGCTGGGATGAGACATTGTAATGCAGTTGGGAAGTAATTAAGATAATTACGGCAGCCAGTGTTGCACAGGTGGCCAGGGCAAATGTCCTTCCAGGGAGAGCCACTCTCCAAACAAAAAATAAAGTGTGTGTGAGCAGCACTGGGAACTGCCCCCTCCCTGACTCCCCTCCAGCCTGCACAGAACATGCAGGAAACGTGGATTTTAGGAAGGCAGATTGCAAAACACTCAACTCAGCATCAGAAGAGCTGTTATAAAATGTGGAACTGCCACATGTTTCGACAAACTTTTCTCAAATGTGCTGCTCCCTGCTCTACCAGAAGCTGCAGAATCCAGGCTTTGAGGGCTGGCACTGATAGGCAGCCCATTCCCAAGATGAAAATAAGGGCTTTTACCCCTGTGCTCAGGATCACTACCCTTTGAGGAACCTTTTTTCATCAAGAACCAATACTTTTTGATGAAAGGATCCTTCTCCAAGAGCCAACAGTGTTAAACCAAATGTCACCTCTGCTAAAGTACAGACATATTTTCCAGAGTGAAGGGAATGCAAATACACTGCATTATTTGCATGCGAATGATCTTGTTTTCAGTATATCATGAAATATACGTAAATATTTTTATGCTCTTTCTTTCTCTCTGAATTAAAACTGTCAGAGGGCAGCGATGGATGGGATCTTGGGAAGGAATTGTTCCCTGGGAGGGTGGGCAGGGGCTGGGATGGAATTCCCAGAACAGCTGGGGCTGCCCCTGGATCCCTGGCAGTGCCCAAGGCCAGGCTGGACACTGGGGCTTGGAGCAGCCTGGACAGCAGGAGGCTAAAGGTCAAAATGAAATTGTGTGACACAGCTTTCCTTGGCAGACTTGCATTTCATTGTGTGCTGAATTCAGTCATTCCTACAGTCCACAATGCAAATACTGAAAACTGTTCAGAAGCATGAAAATTAATTCCTGCCAGGTCCTTTAATTGCAACAGACCCCAAAATGACGATTACCCTGGGTGCTGAACAAACACAGGGACCGTGGATTAAATAAAGGACAAATAAAAGCCCTGGAATGGGGATGGCTGTGGCAGGATTTTCCTGCTCACCTGAGAAGGAGCGGCTCTTCAGCCCTGGATGGGAGCAGGATGCAGAGCAGGGCTCTGGAGGCACCACCGATGTTGCAGTGTCACAACTGGGGAGTTAAATTCCCTAAAAACAGGTGTCAAAATAGGGCAGGGAAACCTGTTTATTCATGGCAGGAGATAATATTTATGAAGGTACTGTTTTATTAATGGCTTTAATTTTGATTTATTTATTTAAGAACTGGAACTTTATGTTATTTATTTTCCTTTCCATGAATATATTAACACCCTTCCACCCTCCAAAAATGAAATAATTCCACCTCTGTTCAGAATGCACATTGCTGAACTGCTTAAATTACCTTTGTTTTTTAGTGGAGGAGCAAAACCCAACAAAATATTCATGGGTGTGCATCAAGCCCGGAATTACCAGCTTGGTCTGAAAATTATTCTAAAATAGGGTCTTATGATTTAACTTAAATAGGATGAAGACAGTTAATTTGACGATTTATGTAGAAATTAAATTACAATTGAAAGGATTTTACAACTCATCAAGGAAATAAAGTTCTTTCATGTGTAACATTTAGTAGTATGTGGATAATACAACAACAAACATTTGAAAATGTTATTTTAGCCAATGTCACTGCACCTAACCCTGCAGTGTGATCATGAGCTACTCTAATTTTTTGATCAATCACCGAACTTTCAACAGTCTTAGCAAAGCATAAATCTCACTCTGTCCCTTATATAATTTCATGGAATAATGACTCATTTAGAGGCAAACACATTCAGCTGCATCACTTCATATGCTGAAGCAGGGACAATAAGGAGGTATATGCAGAGGTATAAGTAATTTTGATGATTTTCATTGTAAAATGTCAAAGCAATACATTGTAAATCCCTCTTAGTGCAATACTCACAACAGGATTTTTAAAGGGGCATGGAACATATTGATACTTGTACTGTAAATGTATTTTCACCATGGCACCTGGTATAAACACAGAGGGAAACCAGTTTGGCAACCACAAGTATTTTAGAGGCATGAAACTATCAGGTTGTGAGGGAAAAAATCAGTATCCAATTTCAGGGAGAAGAAAAAAAAGCTTTAAAGGAAAGGGAAATGAGATTATTCCTTGGGATGAACCATTTTCAATTACAGCTTGACAACAACAAAAAAAAAAAAATTAAGCCCGAGGAGAATTAAAATGGTTAAGTACTAAAACTCCTTAAAAACAGACTTTTAAAGAGAAGCCTTCACAGATGGAACTTTAACTGCGCAGCACAGCCGGGTGCTGTTACAACAGGCTTTTTTTATTATTATTAACTTTGATCAAAGCTTATTAACCAGCAGCATCAAGCCATGGGTGGATTGGACTACACAGGAGAGCTAATTAAATTTAAAGGGCTACAGGTTCCTGAGGGCACAACATGCAATCCCCAAGGCAGGAGCTCGAACGGAGGGGGTGAGAGGATTTGCATCGTGAGGCAGAGGGAGATGGCAAAGTGCTTGCTCTTATTTACTGTGGGCTCTGCAGAGAGTTTATTACAACCAGCTCTGAACCTGTCCTCCTCATCAAACACGCAGAAAAGTGTGAGCTCTCAATGTCTGGGGAAATATGGAATATTTCCACGCACCTCGGCAAGAAACACAGATCATAAAATTTTTTTTTGGATCCAACAGGGCAGATCATGAGATCCTTCCTTACCCTAAGGAGAGGTAACTTCTCCCAATTATAATGTGAAATACAACAAAGGAATTTAGGGACAAGAGAAAATAAAATAGAGAGGATGCAAGCTGACTGTAAATTGGTGCCCAGCAGCTTTGTTTTGTCCAGAGGCACACACATGTAATAGCAATAACAATAATAAATCATGAAGTAATTTCTTCCATTGCTTACATCCCACCTGCTATGTTACCCTTCGTATCTACTATAGATTGTCATAATTAAATCTTTCCCTGCAGTTTTGTCATACCTGGGAAAAGGAATAACATTCCCTTTGCTGGTCACTTTCCAAGCACTGTGAAGAGTAAACTATTACCCTCCATCTACCTTTCCAGCTCCTGGGAAGGCAGCAGAGATGGGGAACATTTATCCCATCCTTACCGTGGTTTAAAAGCCTCCTGACATGTGGACCACTAAAGCATTTTTCAGTTAATAAAAGGGTCAGATTTGCAGGACAAAGACATGATTGCCAACCACGATATCAAGTGATGTTTTATTGGCCTGATATTGTCATTTCAGGAGCCCTAGGAGGAAGGGCTCTGTTGCTGGAGTAAACAAAACCAGTAAAATTCAGCACAGAGGGCAAGAAGGAGGAATCAGTAACAGCTGGGCTGTCCTTAACCAGAGTAAGTGTTTCTGCATCCTAAAACGACAGAAACATCTTGAATCCGTGTGGTGGCATCATGCTGAATCACCCAGGCACTCTGCTGGGATAAGAGGAACACAGTCTGGCAGTTTCTGGGGTTTGTGGTTTGGTTTTTTCCCCCTTAATGAAAAATTGGGTGCAGTTGACACCCGCACATGAAGAGCCTTATCACACTCCAAAGCTCTCTGTGGTATTTCCACGTCACTTCCAGATGGTGAAAATGTTGAAGCACCAGGAGAGGAAACAACAGCTACACCTGGGTTTGGTGACTCCGACAGAATCTCACCAGCCCTGGACAAAACCACAGGACAAACCGAAACCAACCTCATCCTGCTCCCAAGAAACATTCCTGACACCCCATCCATGAAAAACTGCTTAACAGGAGGAGGATTTCCTTCATCTCTTCCTTCCTCTCTCAAGCAGGAGCTCACAGGCATTTCAAGGACCTGACACGTCATCTGTAGCTGCTGCTGCAGAATTTATTAAACTGCAGTGAAAGCTGGAGTTCTCTGCCTTTCTCAACCTCACATTCGCAGCCCTAAACAATATTTCAAATAAATTCCCATGCTCACGGCATGATGGGCAAAGCTCTTGTATAGAATCACGTACAGTATTTTTTATAAATTTATTATTATTTATAAATGTTGTACTGTTTCTAGAAGGTGTACTTCTCATCAGCTGTTTTCCTGAGTGTTTAAAAATATTAACTAATTCAATTTTAATTTGTTCTTTTACAATATGAAGCATTAACTACATCAGTGTGTAGGCAGGACAAAAACGACCATGTTTCAGTTTATCTTTGCTTTAAGCTATGAAGCAGAAACTGCTGTCAAAAAGCAAACCATAAATCATACCTACAAACAGTACTGGAAATGCAAAAAAAAAAAAAACAAAAAAAAGACCAGGTAAACTTTTAGGCTCCAGTTTCTGCCCCTTTACACTAAATCATTCTTACTCATTTTATTAATATTTTTCTTCATTGGGTCTTGTTATAATAATTGTATCACATCAACACCAGACTGACAACTAAATATATCACACAATTTTCTTTTAATACACATCAGCAGGCTTTTCTTCCAAATCCACTGGAATACCCTCAGTGCCCCAAAAACTCAAGGAGAAAAACAATTATGGGTGGCTAAGAAAAACCTTTGGACAGAGTTTTAACCTCTGAAGTTCAACAAATCCTGCTTTTTTTGCTAATTTTGTAATGTGTGGATTTCACAGCTGCTGTCTCACATGCCCAGGAGTTACTAGAACACTATTATGTTGTGATGGAACCACCCCACATTTTCCCCTAACAACAGAAACCAAATCACCTGCTGAGCACTGCTGCTCTTTCAATTAATAGTGAATTATTTGCACATGCACAGGTACAAACGCATTTTGTGAGCATACACACACCTGCCTTCACTTTCCTTCAAAGAAGTTTTTAAATTACGATCTTCTCTCTTGATTGTGGGTTTCACCAGTAGCTACTAAAATTACCTCAATGATCTTCTAGTTCTCATTGATTCCTGCAATGGCATTTCAAGTCCAAAAGGAAAAGAAATACAATGATGGACTAAGAGATAGGAAAACCAAGATAAACAGAAAAAACCCCCAAAACTTTATCTGTATTATCTTTTTTGTCTTACAGTCCTTGATGCTTCCATGAGCTTCATTATCCACTCACCCCTGAACCACTATTTCCTCCATAAAGACATGGTCAGCCTCTTCTTGAGTATGAAAATTCCAGGCCAGGTTTTGGATATCCAGCACCTACCTGTGTTTTCCTATTGTTCACAGAAAGAGAAAGCTGTGTACAAAGGCAGAGCATCAACTGACCTAAGGGATATTTATTGTGAGGGCTCAACAGTGCCACTGCCTTGAAAAACTCAAGTGTGTTACCCAAAGGATTAAATTTACAGTGTCCATTTATCTGCAAATTTTGCAGCTGAACTCTCCAGTCTGGACCAAAACCCTGAGGACTGCATCCCTCAAGGAAAAAGAAAGCACATTTTTTGTTTGCAACTCAAATAAAAACGCAGTAGCTGTATTTTCCTGTAACCCTGATCAGTCCAGTCCCTCAGGATTGCCTGAGCAGGGCAGTGGGTGTTGTTTTCATTATTAAATACATGTCTGTCTCAAAACTCACTGATCTAGTTAAGCCCCACTGAACTTAGAAGAAGTCTCCACACCTTCGAATTTTCATTGCCTTTTCACATAACAAAATATTTCTTATCATGTTATCCAAACTGACCAGCTACAACCTGAATGCAGATTCCTGGAGAGCACAGCGCAACATTAAATTATTTCTTTCTGTGATCACAATTTCCTCCACTTGTCTGAAGGTCTGCCTACTTTATATAAAGCCAGAAATTCCTCAGCAAACAGGCCCACATGAGTGACAAAGCTGTTTGCCCCTTGCAACAGGGACTTGGACACTTCTGGTTCCCCAAGTGCACAGAAAATGCTGTTTTACAGGAGCACAGTGTTGTCTGGATTACTTTCACCTATGGTGGAAATAAAAAGCTCCAGTGAGAACCCATAGCCACCTTTGCAGACCTGAGGTGAAGTTTACATATATTTATCTATATTTTTCTTTATATATACACACATATGTGTATATACCTATACACATGTAACAACTATCCATGCAGTTTTGAAACTTTGATAGCATTTGCCCCGTGTATTCCCACTAGTTTATCACAAATACGCCAAAATTCTGATTCATAGTTAAATATCTTGTACTGTATCATGGGCCATCACTGCATCCCACACACTTTACAAGGCTCTAGTCCTGGAAAAATTTGTCAGATTAAGTTTCATGAGCATCTTCACAAGGCCAAAAATTCTCTGACAAATTGAAGCAGATTCTGCTATAAATACATTTTCATTCCATTTATGCACACAGCTCTTTTTATAGATGTTAAACCTCCTCTCTTTCCCCTTTTAAAACACTATTGAAACTGTCAGAAGCTACCTTTTACACTTTATCAATCACGGCACACACATCATGATTCCTAGAATTTAAAATGGAATTGTTGATGCTTCAGATACTGTTAGACTGTCATTAGTTCTGCAAAGTGTGTAATTTGTCACTTTGCAAGAAATGACAGTGCCTTCACTCGTGCAACACGCTTTTAAACCTCCCCTCTCTAATTTGAAAATGCCAGTATTGTACTCTGCTTCGGGAGAGGTATTTTTAAGGCTTGCTGGTTGGCTTGTCACAGAGCAATCTGTCAGGTAGTATTTTGCCTTCCTTAAGGTTTATTCACATAAAGCCTGTCTGTGATATCACACAAAGACAATGCTTTCTGTCTTACCTGGTGGCAAGGAGGCCCGTGTTAAATTTTCACTCTCCTCATCAGTGCTGGCATCATAGTCGTTTTCTCTCTTTATAACCGTCTGAGTAGTACCTACACTATCCCTAAAAAAACATTTAAAAAAGGGGGAAAAGTTAGATATTTTTGTTTCACAAAGGAATTAGATAATCCAGGGAGAACGTGTACAAAATTACCACCTATGGAAAGGGCAGGGACATACTCTGACTGGAAAATCAACTGCAGCCCAGCAGAAAAGAGGACAGATCCATCAAACACTCATTTCCTGGCTCCAGCAGCCACAGCAGTATGCTGCTGCTCGCAGGGATGGCAGAAAGAACCTTCCTCCTCTTCCATGACTTTCAGGATGGGTTTGGATTACCCAGCACTCAGCCAGCAAGAACTGTCACTCACTGTCAGGGCCAGGGAAATGGAAACTGAGCTAAACTAAACTCAAACACGCATCAGGTACCACACCAAGAAACGCAGGGAAATTAAGAAATACCTTGCGCATTTGGCATCCGCCACAGGCTCTTTAGCTTCACTCAACAACTTCTGCAAGTTCCTTATCTTGGCCTTCTTTTCATTCAGCACCAAAATAAACCGGCTGTAAAGGTCTGCCTCCAGCTCCTCTTTAGCTTCCACACATTTTTCCAGCCTGCAGTATAAAATTAACTGTTACACCAATTCTTCTGTTTCCTTGAAGAAAATTCTGTCGTGGGTCCAACCTGCCTCTTACAGGAATCCCCATTCCAAACCACGCAAAACTGGTCCAGCACCTTGTGTCTGAAACAGGCCTGAAAAAGCCTTTTTTTTTTCCACAGAAAAGTGCAATGAACTTTGCTACCAAAAGGGAAAAGTTTCCAAATGTAAACCTTACTCTTCAGTCCCTTTTTTTTTTTTTTTTTTTTAACAAGTTCTTACACAGCTCCATCTGAGGCAACTAAAATTTAAATGGGTAAGTGTTCTTTGTTTTCAATGCTGAATCACCACAGTGGGCATACCTTCGCAGGATACACATAATGAGATTATAAAAAGATATGATTCAGCTTGACACATCTCAAATCTGGACCACACACTGATGTGAAATAGATTTGAGGAGGAAAAAAAATTTTCTAAATATAAAAATTTTTAAAATCTCTTAATATCTTCAGAGTAAAATATTCTTCAGGTTTTAAAAGAAATTAATGTGGACCTGTGGGTAGGTGAAAGTCAATAAAAGGAAGCACAATGGAAGTATTAAATTAAGAATATGGGTGTATAAAGTCTCATAAGCAAAACTGGAATACAAGCAAGCATGAGCACAACAAATTTGTGGCAAATGTAATTCTATATTTACTTCTTATATTTCATAATCTTTCAGTCCTCGAGTTGAACCACAAACATTTTCTTAGCTGAGTACACAAGAAGCAAATAAATATCTTGATAATCTTACTGATCATGGCAAACACAGTGAATAGTCATAATTTATAAACACTTTTTTCACCTGCCTGTGCAAGGCTGTTAAAAAAGTTTAGAAGGCTTATTATGCTGTTAAGCACAGACGTGTAACAGACTTTAAAAATACTAATTTATAAGGTAAGAGATTTCAACAGAGTTCCTACATAAATACTAATTATTTTGTCCACAGATCAAAACCATATATGATGTAAGAAGCACGACAATAGCAAAAAAATAAAAAAAAAATAAAAATCTCATGAAGTATTAAATCTACTGTGCAATGCTTTAGGGATACGCTTGATAGTTGATAAATAATTCATCTAATTTAAATGCAAATAGCAGAACATCATTACCATATAGATCAGTTCAATAATTCCTAAATGAAAGATCATAGGTACTAATCAACTACCAGGGGACTTTCCACCTACAAAAGAGAAGTTAACTGTTTAGTGGGGAACAAATAGACAATTCACAAAGAATCATAAACCCTAATGTAGGGCCGAGAAGAGCCTGGACATGATTGATACTAATTATGTCTGTATACATAAAAATGGGGGGAAAAAAGGATTTGGTCTGAAATATGCTAATCTTGTCTGTATCAAATCCTGCAGAATAATCCCTCTCCCACACATAAACCAGGGAAAGTGGTTACTCTCTGCCTTTACTTTGCCAAGGCTCTGGTTTGTGTTGGAGCGGTTGAGGCTGGCTCAAATATTGAGAAATGCAGCCGACTTGGCCAAAAAAGTGTCATTTAAGATAACTTCAGTGAGGCCCTTGAGTGCTGCAAAGACATCCCCTGATGAAAACCCACGTAAATGGAAACTTCCAGCAAAGTAAAGCTGATGCTGCCCGGACTGTGAGTAGTACAGTGGAGAAACCTACTGCAAGACTGGCCAATTTCTTCAGTCTCTAGAGAAAAAAAAATTAGCATATTGAATATTAGAATTAGAATATTAGCTCTTCCCTCTGGGCAAAACCAATTAGTAGTATGCCATCGTTTTCGTTTACATGAACACCTTTTTTTGATTCTTTTTTCCCCCGTTATTCAAAGTTATCTGTATCCAAGTATATTCTCCTGACATAAAAGTGGCATTAATTTGGCAAAACACTCAATGTAATAGCATTGGATATCGCAAAAGTATCGCATTAATGCTATACTTGCAAGCAACGAGCCTTTAAAATAAACTGAGAAATTAATACTAAAAACCAAGATTTTAGGGGCTGTGTCAACACAGAGCAATCACACGTGCTCCACAGAGGTGAACGTGAGCTAGGAAACAAAATGGCATTTATTTAATTATTAGTGGCATCCTTCACACTCCAGCACCATGAAAGAAAGAGCTCAGCATCTCTGGTATTCATCCCTGTTCCCAGCACTCTAAAATAATTCCTGGATCTCACGGCACTGCTCCCTTGTATTTCAGATTCACCCTTCCCCCAGCAGTGGCAATGGTATGGAATGTTGATGAGCTAATGCTGAAGACTCAGTTTCAAGCCCAAAGTACCTAGCTTGCATTTTTATAATCTGCTTGTGGTTTAAATATACTGTGACTGCAGTTGACCACCACATAAATTAGCAGCTACTTTGAATTTGGCTTGTCTACGCAAATTCTAGACACCCGATAACAAAATATACGCCCATGCCCAATTCGGAAATTTGATTTCTTTTGTTCAAGGAATTACTTTGCTAAAGGTTATTATTAGTTAAAAATTACCACCTCCATTATCATGGGATCACAGATTGGGTTGGGTTGGGGTGGGAGGGACCTTGAAGCCCATCCAGTGCCACGCCACCTTCTCCTGTCCCAGGGTGATCCCAGACCTGTCCAACCTGGCCTTGAAGTAACTGGCCTTGAGTTTTCTGTATGAAATACAGAGAACAGCAGTAATTCTGGTATTTTAACTCATCTATCCCCGAGGTGTGTGCACACACACACACACAGACACTCTCACACTAACTCATTCCCGGGCACCCACGTGCTCACCAAAACCTCCGTGATGATCAAGAAAATTAGAATAAGGAGACAGCAGTGGGGTGATCAAATTATTCCAGCCCGTGCCCCATGATCAATGGGCACAAAAGCAGCTCTCAGACGCCTGTCTGCTATGTTTTAATTGTAATGAAGTCCAGAGGAGAGAGGCTGTGAGCAGCGGGACCTGCAGGGGCTGTGCTGTGCCCCGGCTGCGGGCGAGGCGCGAGCGCAATTCCCCGCACCACATGCTCCATATTTGATGTTTCACCACTTGGCACCATGAGCGACGCAGGATGTAAATCCTGAAACCTCCTGAACAAAGACAGGCACAGCTTTGTTCAGCTCGGGGCGACTCGCAGCATTCGGAGCCAAAACAGCAAAGGGAAGCAGCAGCACAGACTGGGCTGCGGCAAAGAAAATTATAAAAACACCAATCCAAACCAAATTTTTTAAAAAACAAACAAAACCCTCCCCCAAACCCCCCAAAAAACCAAACCGAAAAGCCCAATAGCTCTTGAATGAAAATGATTTTTGAATTATTTTAATTCTGCACTTAACAGACATGGCCAAAGACTAGTGACCATAAAACCTTCAGTGTTTATTTTGAAAAGCCATGTTTCATCTACTCAAACTATAAACACAGCTTATGAAAGCCACCAGCTTGCACTGCTCTTGAGAGCAAAGTCTGTCACGCAACTGTGGTTTTTTTTGGGTTTTGTTTCTTTTCCCCCCCCCCTTTTCTTTGGGGTTACTCTGTAAAAGTGCCACCCCACCATGGAAATTGATACAAGCACTAATGCCTCTCACACATCAGCGTGTAATGCAGTACAGAACACGGGTTATACAATACACTATTGTTCAATTACACTGTTGAGCAGTAAAACACTACTTAGGGAGGCCCTTTGCTTGTCAGGGAGACTGTCAGGAGAAACTGTTACTCATTTTAATGAGAGGGAAACAAAACTAACTCCTCCCAAAAGTTGGCTCTCTTTTTCAAGGTAAATTAACGCAAATTAGGTGCATTCTTTCATCAGTCTTCCCAGATTGTGTGTTTTTTCAGGTAAAGCTACAGAAAAGCAGGATAAATCTCAGACTGCTCTGTGCTATGAGTTTTATGCACACCGAAACAAGTATAGATTATTTCTCTACAGAATGTCAGATAATCCAGATCATAAATGCAACAGTAACTATAAAAATCTTTTGTAAAATAATGATACTTTTTCCTATAATACCGCACTCAGTTTTCAATTCCGGCTGCTTCAACAAGGAAAACACATGAAGGCAACAGCAACTTACTCCCCACTCAGAAGTGTAAATAATTTACACTGCCAGTCTTAAGAATAATAGGAAATAATAAAAAAGTTTGCTAAAGAATGTGAATTCTACCTATAAGAGGTGTTTGGGCTTTTTTCTAATTTATAAGCTAAAACCAGCTTTAATAGCATATTTTTAGTATCTGTTGTATATGTATATGTAATAGTATATTTTTAGTATCTTTGCCAAATGGAGGAGATCCACAGTGAGGTGGGCTGTGGGAAACTGAGCTCAAAACACCTCCCAAGTGAATAAAAATTTCTGTCCACTGCTGCTGAGTTTCTCACGTGTGAATCCACCTGGGAACTCACCTCTTCTCCACGTCGCTCCAGTTGCTGAAAAGCCTTTCATTTTCTCTCTGCAGATGCTCGGTTTTGGCCTGCAGCTTTCCCAGGCTGTCCAGGCAGTAGCCAATGAGTTCCCTGACCACCTCCGCTGGGCTTGGGACTTCCTGCAGCTTCAGAGATCCAAGTCTGAACTGGGACACAAGGAGAGAATGAGTTATTCCAACTGTACAACAAACTTCACTGAGGCTTTGCTCCAGCAAACTTGGATACAGATTTAATAAGCATAAGAAATACCTTACAGTCCTCTAGCGCAAAAGGAGATAGTAAATTTGTCACACTGAGAATGGAGGAATGTGTGGAATAATCTACATGCTAATTATTTCCAGAGGGCCAGAACACTGAGGAGGAGTCTGGAGCATCTCTGTGCTGGGCAGAGCCTGCGGGAGCTGGGCTGGTCCGGCCGGAGAAGGGCAGGCTGCGAGGGGATCCATCAATCCATCCAAACATCTCCGAGGGTGCCAGAGGATGGGGCCAGAGTGTGCTCAGAGGTGCCAGGGACAGCACGAGGAGCAGGGGCCATCAAATCAAGCCCAGCAAGTTCCACCCCAGCAGGAGGAAGAACTTCTTTCCATGGAGGGGCAGAGCATGGAGGGCGTGGAGTGTCCCTGTCTGGGGACATCCCAGCCCCAGCTGGACACGTTCTGTGTCCCTGCTCCAGGGGACCCTGCCTGGGCAGGGCTTGGGCTGGGTCATCCCTCGAGATCCCTTCCAACCCCAGGTATGTGGAGAAATGGCTCGAGGAGCAAGGCGGCCATGGAATGCCAGAGTCTGTGTCTCTGCAGAGTTTGCCCCTGCAGAGCACAGAGAGGGCATTGNTGTGAACCTGAAAAATAAAGGGATTGAAGCTTGCTATTGATCATATTGGTCATTGACTGCTTTTTTCCCCTCGTCGTTGCAGAAGAGTTACAGTCCAGACTCTTAAATGAGGTGACTCTTAAATAAGGCTTCTCTTCAATGAGGTGTCTCTTAAATGAGGTTTCTCTTAATTGAGGTGTCTCTTAAACGAGGTTTCCCGCAACTTTGGTGACAGTGTGGATTTTTTACAATAAGTGTCGCCGTTCTGCGACACAGGTATGCTGGGATTCTGTGATTTATTCAGTTAATATGTAAAATCTAGCCAGCGAGCTGTCACCTCCAAGGCTCAGACAGCAACTTCCCAATCATAAAAGGAGTCCTTCAACTAAACAGGCAGCCCCCTCCATTCAGTGAGATTAAAGCATCTATAATGAACTGCTGTATTTCTGCAGCAATGGGGATGCTGTGCAGGATATACAAGAGGTCTGAGCAGGTTTCTTTTGCCTGGCCGGGGAGAAACAGCAGAAAACTGTTGTTTTCATCATGTTAAAGGAAGAACAGCTCAGCCATACATACAAACCAGTGCCAGCTGAGCTATAAGCATGCAAAGCTGGGTGAAGACAAATTAATATCCAACACCACCACAGCTTGAGGCAGCGGAAGAAGGATTTTGAGGCTGCTTGAAATGGGTCGTGTGTTATCTTAAAAAAGGCAAATCAGGAATGAAGGGCCTGTCTTTGGTGCCCTGGAGAGAACCTACAGAAGCCCCAGGGGGTTTTCTGAGCCCCTCCACACCCAGAGACAACACCACTTGCCTGTCTTGACAGAAAACGACTTGAGGGAACAGGTTTTGAGAAAAGCAGAGTGGGTTGGAAGATGCAGTTGTGACTTTGGCCAGCTTAAGCTGCAGCAGAAGCAGATCTTTCAGGAAAAAGGAGGCATTGAACTGACTTGGATTTGGTTGGAAATTGCTGCAGAAACATCAAGTTGGTGAGGGGTGCATGGAAGGAGAAGGGGTCCTCTCTTGCATCTTGAGATTATCAAAAAAACTAATATAAATTTTGACAGATTTCCCTATGAATAGAAGTATTACCTATATTTTCAACTTGAATACACAGCTACAACATCTTAAAAAATATATAAATGTAAGTGGTACGTGCTAGGGAAGAGCTCACTATGTGTTGTGGCACCTCACCTATTAAAATCAGAAATGCAGTTTGATTCATTTTTCCCCCATTTTACTTGGGAGGCCATGGAAAATTATATAAAAGACATAAATTAAAAAAATAAATCTGTTTTTTAAAACTTCTTTAAAAGCAAGTTTCACAAATACCATGCAAAAGGTTTGGCTGAAAAAGGCCTGGTAAAAACTGCTCACAAAGCTTTGAAAGGCATTGTTTGAAACAAGTAACAGTCCTCTGAGTTGGACCTTTTATCTGTGGAAGTCTCTGCCACAAGACATGATACCATCGTGACCTTCTCTTCAGCAAGGTCAGTCTGTCAGAAAATGTGGAAAACCCAAAGGTTTAATTTCCAATTAGCCACCAAATCCACATGTGCTGCCTCTAATGTGTTGTTGTCTTTAGCTGGCGTACACCTGATGGCTACAGATGAAAAGATATTTTTAATTTATTTTTGGAAATTAGATTATGCTATCAGTAGCCCACAGATTGGCGTGCACCCCCTGAATATCACACTTGCTGTCTGACAGCATTAACAAGGATGGACATTTGTGTAAAGGAAACTGTTTTTCATCACTTGCAAGCCACCACCACACTATTTGGATAAAGAATTCACAGAGATAAAGAGGCACAGTAGCACAGATAAATAGCATCACAATCTCTTACTGTGAAGGAAGTAGCAAGGAGAGCACATCATTTTTGTCTTATGCCTTAATATATTCAACTGAGATAAGGCAGAGGCAAATATGTTTAATCAGGACAAACAAAATAAGAGTTTTCACTGCACAAGAAGAATAAAATACGCATAATCTTAAAACAGGTTGAAGTGAGCAGCAATATATTTATTCTACAAACCTGGTACCACTGCACAGCCAACATCACGCCAAACACACAGCACTCCAAATAACTGTAATTATTAAAAAAACCCCCAACACTGCTACAGGGAGAGAGAGGATGTGCCCATCCTTGCAGGTGTTGAAGACCATCACTGACAATTAATCTTTGGTTTAGCCTTTAATTCAGTCTTTATGCAAAGCAATCGACTATTACCTACTTTCTTACACTAGACTTCAGTGTCCTGACACTGTCTTAGACACTGAGTGAGACCTGTGACCATTTCTAGGTGGCCAACAAAAGGTGAGCAAAGCAAGCCCAACACCACGAGGCTTACATTTATTAAGCACGTCCTGACAAACCAACAAGAAAAGAAATTAGTAAGGTTTCTGCAGAACAAGTGTTTTCCTCTATCTTCTCTCCTCCCCCAGTCACTTGATCTTAATATAGGATAGTTGTGGGGAGCACATTGTCCAGCTACCTCCAGGAAAACACAGAATGTTAGGATACAGCCCCAATTAAAACAGAAGTAAATGAAAATCAGGAACAGTGGAACTCCGGAAGGGGGTGGAACGAGATGGGCTTTAAGGTCCATCCCAAACCATCCTGCATCCCTGATACTGGATGTGGGGTTTTGCTCTGCCTCCTTCACGTTCTCCAAAGTGCACCACAAACCCTTCTCCGGGGCTGTTCCTCCAGCGTGGAATTGTTTCACACCACTATTTAACACACACAGACATCAGCACTAACAATAGCAACGCCGCTATCTTGGCAAATTACAGCTGAGAGGCATTTGCCCCACTGAGAGCCCGGTTCTGGAGGCTGATAAGCCAAAAAGACAAACAGGACCCCTGAGTTCCCAAAGCAGGAGTAAAACAACACAAAGGAAAAAGAGGTCTCAGGGCAGTGTTGCTCTGGAGTCCTGCTGGCATCCCAAACTGGAAAACAAACTGGTAGAGGAGAAGATGACAAAACAACACAATTTTACATCCAAGGGCTCAGATTTTGGGACAGACGTGTAAATTGCAGACAGAATTCTATTAAAACAAATGTTGTAGGGGAAAAAATATATCATTAAAAAGGAGGCATTAGTTTTCCCACACACTGCTAAGCTTTTCCTTGCAACTAAACCAAGAAACAGTCCGGTAATTTGTCCTTCATCGCCAAAACCACAGTAGTGACACTGGAAACAGCGGAAACAAGGAGATTCAGTGGAAGTGGTTAAAGATCAGGGTATCATAACAAACAGTTAACTGGGTGGGATATCAAGATAAACAGCTCTTGCTTACTGCAGGAGTGAAAGAAAACATCATTAACACCTCACTAAGCTAATTTGACAAGCAACATATCTTTGGTTTGGATCACATTTCCAAGGTGATTTTGTAGATTTGTAACAGAGAATTTTAATTTTTTTGTTAGCTTTGTAAATTCCTGCACATTGCTGCTCCCCAGACGAATTTAAATTTCTCGCCATCCTTACAGCTGCTGTAGCTCTCTGGCTCCGCATCATCTGCAGATGTAACTAATGTGCTTTCTACTTCCCCTTTCAGATCATTCAAGAAAACATTATGTAAAACACTGAAGCACTAAACACTTCATTTATACAGAGAAGACGCAGATCTGGTAGAGGTCCCAGGGGACAACTGACTGACTGTGACTGATACACTGCTGCCCTTCAATATCTGTTTTAATGTTTCTTGGGATTTTTTTTTTTTCCAAATTGTTATTTTTTTAAAGGCACAGGAAGATGAACACAGAACCATTCAGAAAGTTGTGCTCCCCTGATCAGAAATCACAGTCACCATGTATCCACCAGGCCTGTATTTTGAGCTTAAGAAATAAAAACAAGAATTAGAAGCTTATGACAAAAATGTCATTTTCCCCTGACCTCTCACTCTCTGTCTTCTACAGATGAAGAAAGAAGTGATCTCAACCATAAGACACAAAATCTTTCAGAAATAACTGAAAAGCTTCTCGTATAATTATTCTTCTAGATGCTTACAGGAAGATGTGCTTCACATAAGAAAATAACAGCTATTAAAAAATGAGACAATGCATTTTTCACCTAAAATTCCAAAACTGAAAGTTACTTCATTGTGTAGAGACAGGGAATTTTAATTTTGCATTAAATAATAAGTATCTGCTATATAATCTTTGCATTACGACACTCCACTAAAAATGAGAGTTATCACATCAAAGGCAATAATTATCAGAGGTGGCACACTGAAAAGAGGAGCCATTCACACAGCAATGCCTCTCTTCTGAGACAGAACCTCTAGCTAAACACTAACACTGAGCTAATTTCCAATAACAACCCCTTTTCATTACGTCTATAAGAAAAAAAAAAAATCATGCTGGAAACTCATTACATCTGTTTTTCTGGTCGTGATTTCCCTCTGTATTAGTAAAATATTCTAACAATTTTTTCTAACAGTATTTTTTATCCATCATATATTTAAGGAATTCTATACTTCCACAAGGTGAGAGAAAAAAAATTAGATAGATTCTGTCCTTTGTTGTACTGGCAAAGTATAGCATATATATATAGAGATATAGATGCAGATATAGATAGATACATAGATATATAGATA
>VZTX01026269.1:814-14938 GCA_013400915.1 Pardalotus punctatus | reverse complement strand
AAACAGGTGGATTTTCCTGCAGCCCACCAGGCGTTCCTCACAAACTTGGCATCCCTAAAAACAGGCTGGAATTTGGTGTGCAGAGAGGGGGAAATGCTGTTGAGGTTGGAAGGTAAAACTCTCTAACGCTCTACCATTGGAAAATCCCACAAATCCCACTGGAAAATCCCGATGACTTCTCGGTGATGTTCCCACCTGGAGCTCAGGGGTTGGACCCAGCATTTCCCATCCTGTTTAGGGGGGGTTTCAACCCCAAATCTGGTGGGGAGGAGCTTGTGTGGGTGGGGCGATGGTCCCAGGCACAGAGGGCCCACCCTAAGGCTTGGCAGTGGTCAGCTCTTCCTCAGCCCTGCAGGAGGACTGGGTGAGCTTTAGATTGAGAGAGGTTTAGGATTGGGAGAGGTTTAGGATTGGAAAAGGTTTAGGATTGGGAGAGGTTTGGCATTGAGTGAGGTTTAGGATTGGGTGAGGTTTAAGGTTGAGTGAGGTTTAGGATTGGGAAAGGTTTAGAATTTGGAAAGGTTTAGGATTGGGACAGGTTTAGGATTGGGTGAACTTTAGAATTGGGAGAGGTTTAGGATTGGGAGAGGTTTAGGATTGGGAGAGGTTTAGGATTAGGAGAGGTTTAGGATTGGGAGAGATTTAGGATAAGGAGAGGTTTAGGATTGGGAGAGGTTTAGGATTGGGAGAGGTTTAGGATTGGGAGAGGTTTAGGATTAGGAGAGGTTTAGGATTGGAAAAGGTTTTAAGACTGGAAAACATTTAGCATTGAGTGAGGTTTAGGATTGGGTGAGGTTTAGGATTGGGAAAGGTTTAGAATGGGGAGAGGTTTAGGATTGGAAAAGGTTTAGGATTGGGTGAGGTTTAGGGCTGAGTGAGGTTTAGGATTGGGAAAGGTTTAGGATTAGGAGAGGTTTAGGATTGGAAAAAGTTTAGGATTGGAAAAGGTTTAGAATGGGGAGAGGTTTAGGATTGGGAGAGGTTTAGGATTGGGGGATGTTTATGATTGGGAGAGGTTTAGGATTGAGTGAGGTTTAGGATTGGGAAAGGTTTAGGATTAGGAGAGGTTTAGGATTGGGGGAGGTTTAGGTTTGGAGAGGTTTGGGATTGGAGAGGTTTAGGACTGGGGGATGTTTAGGATTGGGCGATGTTTAGGATTGGGGGATGTTTAGGATTGGGGACAATGTGTGCCTGGGCCTCTCAGCACGAATTTGTTTCAGCCATAATAAAGTAATTCAGAATCCCAGCAATTGTGACTTTCTAAAAGAGCATTTTTCTGAGCATTTTATCTCAGGCTTTAGGGTAAAACCCTGGCCCCATTAAAATCCGAGGGAATTCTGATTCCTTCCATCGGGGTGGCAGCCTTTGTTTCTGGCACTGGGAATGGCACGGGCATTCCTGCTTGTGTTCGCTCCGCTGCATTTCAAGTGAAACCCTTTTCCCGTTTGAATAAAAATAAAACCTGGAATCCCCAATTTTCGTGCTGGTGCCTCGGGTTGGGGCTGCAATGGCAGCGGCTGGGAGCCAAGTGCCCCAAAATCCGTGGGGTTTTCCCGAAGGATTCGCTGCCGTCCTGCCGGTGCCGTGCTCGGGATGCTGAGGGAAAGTGGGAAGAGAAATAGGGCAGGATTGTGGGATCATGGAATATCCTGAGCCGGGAGGGACCGAGGATCATCCAGACCCAACAACCCCACCCTGTCCATCCCTGGGAGTGTTTTCCAAAGGCTCCTGGAGCTCTGGCAGATCTGGGAATGTCCCCATTCCCTGGGGAGCCTGGGCAGTGCCCAGCACCCTCTGGGGGAAGAACCTTGCCCTGATCTCCAGCCTGACCTGCCCTGGCCCAGCTCCAGCCCTTCCTGTCCCTGTCCCTGTCCCTGTCCCTGTCCCTGTCCCTGGGATCGGAGCTGCCCCTCGGGAGGAGCCGCAGATCCCTGGATTCTCCAGCTGGACACACCAAGTGACCCAGCAGGAGCAGAATCCACGGCAGGGAGATGGAGCCGTGCAGGTCATGAGGAGGAGACAGAAATCAAAACAAAAGATGTGTTTTTCTGTGGGAAAAAAATCGGGGAAAATCGGGAAAGTGTAATCAATATCAAGGGCCTGGAGTCTGAAGGTGGGTTTTGACTGAGGCAAAGCAAATAGAAACTGGAAGAAAAATGAGGAATTGGGAGAACAGAAGGTTTTTCCAGCTGTTCATCCCACTGGCTTTCCGAGAGGAGCCGGCAGGGAGCTGCCAGCCAGGCACAGGGAGCTGCAGGAAAAACATTGGGATCTCAGATGGTTCTGTGGGATCTCAGATGGTTCTGTGGGATCTCAAATGGTTCTGAGGGAACTCAGATGGTTCTGAGGGATCTCAAATGGTTCTGAGGGATCTCAGATGGTTCTGTGGGATCTCAGATGGTTCTGTGGGATGTCAGATGGTTCTGTGGGATCTCAGATGGTACTGAGGGATCTCAGATGGTTCTGTGGGATCTCAGATGGTTCTGTGGAACCCTCTCTCCCTGCACTCAGCTTTTTGGGCGCCCTCCTTCCCTCCCTCTGCACTCCTAGAGGAGAAACCCTCCCGGAATCCATTTTTTCTCTCCCATTTTTTGTTGCGGTTAAATTTCCCTTGGAGAGGTCTCAGCCTGGACAAACTGAATTATCCTTTGCCGTTGGATAACTCCAGGAGCCTCGTTCCCAGTAATGGAATAAAGATGTCCAAAGTAGCCTGAACTGGCCCGGAATGGCCCCGCTCGCTGCTGTAGGCAGCCAGGTGTGTTTGTTTGTTGGCCGGTTCTTGCATTGTGCAGAATTCCTAAAAAAATGAAAATCAGCTGGGGCCCATGTGTTCAGCAGAGGAGGCTGAGGATGGTCGGAACATTTGGGGTGATGCTGAATTAATTCCAGAATTTTCTTTACGAGCTTAATTATTGTACCTTTAGGAGTTGATGTATGTGGCCTGCAGGAGAAAATTCAGTATTAAAACATTCAGGTTGAGCTGGGAATTCTTAAATGTGAATATTTGAGCTTGTGGCAGCTCACTGTGCACTTGCTGAAAAAATCCCTGCTTGAATCCACTTCTACAGGGTGAAATCTTCTCTATCCCTGCTTTAATCCACTTTTCCCAAGTTCACGTTCTCTGTGTGTCACGAGTGGGGCAAACCCCGCAATCTGGGCAGGAATGAAGGTGATAAATCAGCTCCACGAGTGTCTTTGATCTCGAGTCAGCGCTGGGCTCCGAGTCTAGCCCAGACCACGGCCAGGGTTAGTCAGCACCGAGGGCTCTGTGAAGAGGGGTTTCAAAACGTAATTAAATCCTTCTCCCAGCAATGGGAGAATTAAATCCTTCTTCCCAGCAAGTCAGGGCAGGAGCTCGGCAGCTCCTGGGAAGTTTGAGGCTGGCGCTGGAGGGGAGCAGGACCTGGATTTGGGGAGAAGGAAGGAGAAGTTCCAGGGTAGGGCTGACTTTGTGTCCTTCCCCTGCAACGTGGTGGGCAGGAAGAGAAGCTACAAATCCAAGCGGTGAAAAAATGACATTTCAGGACAATCGATGTCCCAGAACTGAGATCTTCGTGGGGGATGAATTGTCCCTGTTGTGTCCCTGTTGTGCCCCTGTTGTGTCCCTGCCATGTCCCTGCCGTGTCCAAGGACTTGCACCCTAAATCTGGCCATCCGAGGTGATGTGTCCGAAGAACAGGGAATTTTCAGGGGTTTGGGAAGTCTGGCTGCTCGTGGTGTGTCCCAGGGCGTTGTTAGGCTCTGCTAAATTAAGCTAAATTGCCTAAATCACCTTAAACTCCCCATCTGTGTCTCAACGAGCCCACAGGGCTGCAGGAACAGATGAGGAGGGGGAACCCTGGAGGATTTGGGGGTCTCTCCTGCTGGCTTTTCACTCTTCAGGAGGAACCTGGGGCCATCTCAGAGCTCAAATCTCCGTCCCCTGCTCCGCTGGACTTGCACTCCAACCCCTTTCCCAGGGTCAGGGCACAGGGCTTGGAGCGATTTCCTCGGATTAATCCAATGGAATTCCGTCCCTGCGAGCCCCTGCACCCTAAATAAGACAAATCCCTTCGGAAGGAGGGATATAATTCTATTTTCATTACAAATCACACCTATGAATTGGCTTCACTTAAAAAAAATTCACTTCACTTTTCCTTGGGATCATCCCTCCCATCTTCTCTTCCATCTCCTGGAGATTTGGCTGATTCCAGGGCGGCCAGGGTGCAATTCCAGCAGAATTCCCCTCCTGGAGGGTCCCATCAGGAGCTGTGCTCGCGGGTGAGGGTGGTTAATGGGGTTTGGGCCATCCACACCCATTTCAAGAGGGTTTTCCTTCAGGAACAGCTCCTGGCGACATCCCGCACGTGTGCCACGGAAATTGGATTTGCACCTTTGTCTGGTGACAAAAGGCAGGAAATTAAATAAAAATTAAACATTTCCATGAAAGCCTGAGTGCAGCTCCTCTTTACCTGCCTTTGTTGCGGGTGACACTGAAGATTAGAGCAGCTCAAGAGCCACTTTTATCCAGAAAAAAATTCCTTGTTCTTTGTCAGGGATGTGAGAGGCAGTGCTTTGGAGTCAGTTTGGATGGGAAACACAATTATAAAAACTCTAAACCCCTGAATGTTTGCAGGAGATTAGGAGGAATTTGAGTTTGAAAGCATTTTAATGCATTTTCCCAAACTTTGGTTGCTGCCTCAGAGCCAGGTTTTGGGAGCACTAAACTGAGTCCCCGAGGTTTGCCATTTATGTTTAGGTTGCCATTAAAAATAATGTCTTGTGAATGGCAGACATTCAATGAGTTATTCCAAATTATTTGTGTGCAAAATATTTTCTGTTACCCCCCCCCCTCAGAACGAGCAGCGTTTAATTGCTTACATACAAAAGCTAAAGTAATTTTTTTTTTTTGTCTGTTTGTTTTTCTTTCGGATGTAATTACAGAAATGTGGGAAATACTTTTCCAAGGCTTTTGAACTCCAAAGTGGAACAGAAGGAAGACACAGGGGGACATCCACCGTTCAGTGTTATTTTCCTTGCGCAGGAGAAAGAGAGAAAAGGAAAAAAAAAAAAAATCTTTCTGAGATGAGCACTGAAGTCTCAAGTTTTCAAAGGTTTGCATAACAAACAAGAGACACATTGTGGGTTGCATCTTGACTTTGAAGGCTTGCCACTGTCAACTGAAATAAAATGGCAAGGTTTAAAGCCTTAACCAAGTTCACAAGGAAAATATTTGGACTGAAAGTTTTGGAAAGTTTTCTCTCTTTGAAGTAGTTTGTCATGTGTTACCAATGTGAACTTTATTGACCTTGAAACGTTTTTTTTTTTGAATCAAATAGCAACTAGTGACACTTTAGGAAAATCTTAAATCAACAACCATCTCCTGGCGGCTCCAGCCTCGTAGCAAATGCAGGCAAAACAGGGAATCTACAGAGGAGACCTTTATTATTCGTAAATGAAGCCTGCCAAAACCTTCCCGAAATAGCATTCAAAGACCCTTTTAAGGTCATGGATCCTGAACAAAGCCAGAAGAGCACAAAAACGGCTGAGGAAAGTCCAAGAAAGAGGCTTCCCAAAGCAGAGGCTTTCCAAGGCAGTATTTCATCCCCAACTACGTTCCAGGGCAGCTCCGCTCCTTCCCAAGGAACCCCTCTCCGAGACATCATCCCACAGCAGCAGCAGCAGCAGCAGCAGCACTTTTCTGGCTCTCTGCCCGTCCCACGCGAGGAGCCTCAGGACAAGCCTGGCCACCAGAAGCCACCCAAGCCCTCCTCCTTCGACCACCCCGCCCACATCCCGCCGCTCCAGCAGCACGCCCTGGCACCAGCATTCATGTCCCCGGGGAAGCCGGAGCACGTCCTGGAAGGTCCCACATGGCAGCTCGTCGATCCGGTCAGAGCGGGGCCCTCCGGCTCCTTCCCGCCCCCCGCGCTGCACTCCCACCACGGCCAGCTCCTGCCGGCCCACTCGCCCATCATCCCCGCCGAGGACATGCCGGCCGTCCAGAAGGTCTTCATCCCTCGCCCCGCCCAGGTGTCCCTCAAGCAGGCTGAGGAGGTGCACAAGAAGGAGAAGAAGCCCCAGAAGCCGGGTAAATACATCTGCCAGTACTGCAGCAGGCCCTGCGCGAAGCCCAGCGTGCTCCAGAAACACATCAGGTCCCACACCGGGGAGAGGCCCTACCCCTGCATTCCCTGCGGCTTCTCCTTCAAGACCAAGAGCAATCTGTACAAACACAGGAAGTCTCACGCTCACCGCATCAAAGCTGGGCTGGCCTCAGGGATCGGAGCGGAGATGTACCCGTCGAGCCTGGAGATGGAGAGGATCGGAGGGGAGGACTTCGAGGAGCCGACGGAAGGGGAGAGCACGGACTCGGAGGAGGAGACGGCGGCGATGTCCGGTCACGCCGTGGAGCTGTCGCCCAGGCGGAAGCACAGCCTGCTCTCCAGCAGCCTGCTGGGCGCGGGCAGCCAGGGCTCCAGCCACGACCGCTGCTCCTTGTCCCACTCCAGCATGTCCCAGTCTCTGGAGGACAGCTCCCCGTTCGTGGAGCCGTCGTCCGAGCACGCCCTGAGCCATAAATCCGAGGACACCCACACCATCAAGCAGAAGCTGGCGCTGCGCCTGAGCGAGCGCAAGAAGGTCATCGACGAGCAGGCGTTCCTGAGCCCCGGCAGCAAGGGCAGCACGGAGTCCGGCTACTTCTCCAGGTCCGAGAGCGCGGAGCAGCAGATCAGCCCCCCCAACACCAACGCCAAATCCTACGCCGAGATCATTTTCGGGAAGTGCGGCAGGATCGGGCAGAGGACGGCGGCGCTGGCTGCGAACACGACCCAGGGGTTCCCGCACCTGTCCGGCGACGAGAAGCCCAGCATGGTCCCGTTGTCTGTGCCTAGAACACAGGTGATCGAGCACATCACTAAGCTAATTACCATTAACGAAGCCGTCGTGGACACCAGTGAGATCGACAGCGTGAAGCCCAGAAGAAGCTCTCTATCACGACGCAGCAGCATCGAATCCCCGAAGTCTGGCGCGTACAGAGAACCGTTCCAGTTCGATATCAAGTCTGGCTCCGGCAGCCAGCTGGATGCAGCCAAAGCGCTGGCGTCCCACGGCGAGAAAATGAAGCCCGAACAATCATTGTTGTCACTTCAGCAATCCCACAGTGCCACAGAGACAGTGCCTCTCCTAAGAAGCCACTCAATGCCTTCTGCTGCATGCACTATCAGCTCCCCACACACCTTTAGAGGTAGCTACTCATTCGATGATCACATCATGGAGCCTGAAGTCTTAAGCCGCAGCCAAGCGTTCTCCTCCCACCCCCGGATGCTGAAACGCCAGCCAGCCATCGAGCTGCCCTTGGGAGTGGAATACGTCTCGGAGGAGGTTGGCTCTGCCAGCAAAGAAACCGTCCCCAAACCTCCCGAGGAGCCTGAAACCAAGGAAAGCGATCTTACCAAAAAGTCCCGCAAGGGCCCGAAGGCGAAAGGGTTCATGTACGAGTGCAACGTGTGCGGCGCTCGCTACAAGAAACGGGACAACTACGAGGCCCACAAGAAGTACTACTGCTCGGAACTGCAGCTCTCCAAGCCCCGCTCCGTCACGTCCCACACCTCGTCAGAGCCCGAGAAGAGCGCAGCGGACCCCGACGTGTGGCCCCAGATGATGCATTACAAGCTGGGCAGCACGCTGGAGCTCACCCCGCTGCGCAAGAGGCGGAAGGAGAAGAGCCTCGGGGACGACGAGGAGCCTCCAGCTTTCGAGTTGTCCGACACCTCCTCCTCCGGCACCGGACCGGGCGCTCAGTTCTCCAACCCGGCCTCCACCGATGTGGCTCTGAACCTGACCCGGGAGCCCATGAAGTCACCAGCAGACTCGGGGAAATCCGCACCTTCCGAGGCGGGCGCCGGCTTCCACTCCAGGAACACCAAACCGGCTTCGAGCGTGGAGGGCAAGGAAAGGAGGACGACCTCGAAGGAGATCTCTGTCATCCAGCACACCAGCTCCTTTGAGAAGTCGGACTCCATCGAGCAGGCCAGCAGCTTGGAAGAGGACAAGCCCTTGTCCCAGTTCCCTTCTCAGCCGCCCCCCCAGCACAGCCGCCCCCCTCACTCCCTGCAGCCCAGGCTGGTGCGCCAGCCCAACATCCAGGTCCCTGAGATCCTGGTCACAGAGGAGCCGGACAGACCGGAAACAGAGCCAGAACCTCCTCCGAAGGAGCCGGAGAAAACGGAGGAATTCCAGTGGCCACAGAGGAGCCAGACCCTTTCCCAGCTCCCCGCAGAGAAACTCCCACCCAAGAAGAAGCGGCTGCGGCTGGCAGAGATGGCCCAGTCCTCCGGAGAGTCCAGCTTCGAGTCCGTGTCTCTGACGCGGAGCCCCAGCCAGGAGAGCAGCCTATCCCACGGCTCCAGCCATTCCGTGTCCTTCGATCGGGATGACCACACCAAGCCGGAGCCGAGCAGCCAGCCCCCCGAATCCCACCCCAAAGCTCCCGGCGTCGGCTCCCACATGCTGATGGTGCCCAGCCACCACCACCATTCCAGGGAAATGCGGAGATCCGCGTCCGAGCAGACGCCCAACGTGTCCCACCCTTCCCAGATGTCAGAGACTCGCAGCAAATCCTTCGACTACGGGAGCTTGTCGTCCACTCCCGCCTCCACCCCCGGCCCCTCCACCTCCTCGGCCCCCCAGGAGAGGAGGAAATGCTTCCTGGTGCGGCAGGCGTCCCTCACCAGGCACCCCGAGCATGAGCCAGACCCAGCCCCTCCGGGCTGGCCGGACACGGAGGATCCGNGCCCGGACGCGGGGAACCCGCCCCCATCTCCGACCAAACCCCCCGCCACGAGTCTGCCCCACCAGCCGACCCCGTCCTCCCCCCTGCCCTCTCACGGCACCTACCCGAGTGACAAGAGCCAGCCAAAGGACAGCCCCGAGCCACCCTACAGCCCGCCCTACACCGAGGCCCTGCAGGTGTTCCACCACCCCGTGCCGCAGCTGACGCTGCACGAGAAGCACTTCATGGCCCCCCAGGTGTCCATCTTCCCCTACCAGCACCTCCTGCCGCAGCCGGGGCAGTCCGCAGAGCTCTTCGCTGCCCACACCATGTCTGACATCCTCTCCGCCCAGTTCTCCATGCCTCAGATCCCTCCCTCCATATTCCAGACCCCGCCGCTGCCCCTCCCGCAGACGCTCATCCACCCGGGCCCGCTCCACCTCGCTCCTCCCTTGATGTCTCACCCCGCCGAGGTGTCCTTCAGGCACCCTTCCTTCCTGCCTGTGCACTACCCCGGCTCCTCCCCGATCCCCTCGGCCTTTTTCCTGCCTCTCCAGTCCCAGTTTGCTCTCCACTTGCCGGGTGACGCTGGTGGACATTTGCCTCAGATCAAATCCGGTTTGTTCTCGGCAGCGGGAAGCTCCAGCCTGTCCCCGTGCACGGATTATGACTCGGACAGCAGGCTGCACCCTCTGACCTGCACGGCGAGCCCCGCCGTGTCCGTCACCGTCACCCAGCTCGTTGTCCCCACCCGGACGGAGCCCATGGTGTCCCTGGTTGTCCCCGTCCGCATCCAGACCAACATGCCCTCCTACGGCAGCGCCATGTACACCACGCTCTCCCAGATCCTGGTCACACAGTCCCAGTGCAGCTCCTCCACCATCGTCCTCCCCAGATTCGATGACCGCCAGCCCAAGGGCGCCCTGGTGTGCAGCGCCGACGTCCACGGGCTGGGCTTTGACCTGGCCCAGATGATCACAGAGGAGCAGAGGAGCCTTTTCCAGAGCCCATACCTGAGAGTGCCCCTGCCCTTGCCGGAGCGGAAGGGCTACATGCCCCTCACCTGCCCCTCGGACAGCATCCTCGGCCTGGAAGGAGGCCCCTCCACGGTCGGGGGCAGCAAAAGGATGCTGTCCCCCGCCGGCAGCTTGGAGCTGACGATGGAGACGCAGCAGCAGAAGAGAGTGAAGGAGGAGGAAGTGTCTGAAGCAGAAGAGAAGCTGGAAGTGGTGAAGCCGCCCAGTGCAACAGAGGAAGGGAAAAAGCAGGATAAATCCCTTTTCCTCGCAGAAAGCCAAGACAGGGCCGAGGCCGAGGCACCACCCAGCGTGTCCGTGGAGCAGCCGGAGCCAAAGGAAATCCCGAGCGGTTCCCAGCCGGCCGCGTCCCGCTCGGCTTCCCCGAGCTTCGAGGCGCTGCAGGAGTACGAGCAGCCCGCTGGCAAACCCTTCCTCAGCCAGGAGCCCCCGCAGCCCGTCAAGAAGGAAGACCCCAAAGAAGCGGCAGAGCAGCCCCCAGCACCCCCGGCCAGCCCTGCCCCCGCGGCCGAGGGCGCGGCCGGCGCGGGGAAGGCTCGGGAGGGCGCGGACACCAAGAAGGTGCTGCAGTTCCCCAGCCTCCACACGACCACTAATGTCAGTTGGTGCTATCTGAACTACATCAAGCCAAACCCCACGCCGCAGGCGGACGGGCGCTCCTCGGTGTACGCCGGCTGGTGCGTCAGCCTCTACAACCCCAACCTGCCCGGCGTCTCCACCAAGGCCGCCCTGGCCCTGCTGAGGTCCAAGCAGAAGGTGAGCAAGGAGACCTACACCATGGCCACCGCTCCGCGGCCCGAGGCGGGCAGGCTGGTCCCGGCCGGCTCCAGGAAGCCCAAAATGACCGAGGTAATGCAATCCTATCTCTTTCTCCTGATCCGTTTGGACGCGTGGGCACAGGGGGCTGAGGGCCGGGGCGTGGCTGTGCTCAGGTGGGTCGGGGTTTACTCGTCCCGCGGGCGCCGCGGGAAGCGCTTGTTCTCGGTGAAGCTGGTAGAGTGAAGAACCCAAAATCCCCACTGAGATCCCAGCCCAGGCGCAGGAGGCAGGAGAGCCTGCTCCAGGTTTCTGTTCTCTCCAGTTTCTGCTTGCCTTGTAATCCAAAACGTAGGAACCACCACCACCACCACCACCCCACGAACCTCCACCGCTCCAGCACAAAGGATTAGACTTCATTTGCATTTGTCTTGATATTTTCAAATAGCTTTACAACTTTTTTCTTTTTTTTTTTTTAAAACGCTGTTATAATTCCCTACATTTTGCATGTTAGAAATGAAAAAAAAAAAAAAAAAAAAAAAGAAGGATTACCTTGGGGAAATGGGATTCTGTCTGGTTGTGCATCTGCTCATCTCACATTAATGAACATGGAGAGGCATGCTTAAAAGTATTTAAAATATTAAAGGGAGATTTGCAAGTGTATTTAGGCCCCTGAAGAAGCACAAAGGCTGGCAGTGACATTTGTAAAAGTGCCTCAGCGGGTCAGACACATCTCATTCAACGCCCCTGTGGTTTGCTCCGTTTGGTCCATAGCTGCCCACCTGCTTTTCCGGGTATTTAAGGATATTTTTATACCTGATTTTTGAGTTTAGACTTCACAGTGGCTCCCCAGGGGCAGAGCTCCCCCAAGGCATTGCCCACACGGGCACAGAAATCTTTAAGACCTTCCTGTGAGCTGCCTAATTTTATGTATCTCGTTTTAAAGCCAGCCTTTACCCCTCCTGCTTAATGCTGAACCAAACAGATCCCTTTAATCCAGATCATGTTCATGTAGATTAGCAAAGAGAATCGCTCTAAAGATTTTGCCATTTGATATTCATCTCAAGTCAATTTATATTGATGGATTATTCATTTTATTTTTGTGTCATGAAATGAACTCTGAATATTAAATTTATCATAATCGCTGCTGCAGCTGCTGCTTATAAATATGCCTTCAAATACACAGTGGAGTCGCTTTGATTCAATAAATCTTTATTTCTATTCAGCATTTCCATCACTCTCCTGCAGAAAATCCAAAAGACAGATTTCTAGGGACACAAGGGCAGATAATTACCTGAGCAGTGCAATAACCACGCTGAGATTTATGCACTATTTTTCCAAGGGTTTTATTGGAGTGGTGTCGTAGCATCCTCGATTTCAATCTCTAAAGGAAGTGCCTGTGCTTCTCCGAGCTCTGCTCTTTGCCATGGTGCTAAAATTCACACCCAGCGTGTGTCCAGAGCTACGAGACCCTCACACCCTGAAGGGAAAGGTTAATCAGGAATGCTCCAGCCCTTCCTCATCCAAATTCACATTTCACTGCATGCATTTCCCCCCAGGCCTCACAAACCCCCCAAGCAACCCCTCCGAGCTGTCTGGTGGTGCAGGCTCAGGTTTGCCAAAGGAAGAGTTTTCCCTGCCCCACTCACCCGGGAAAGGGCGGATCCCAAACCCAGCCTCGCTCCCTGCATGGGGAGGCTGGAGCCCTGATAGCTGCAGGGGAGAAAAACGGAATTCACGCCAGGCACAGAATAATCTGTGATGGGTGGGAGCGAAATCCTCGTGCCGTGTTTCAAACACGCACGGGGAGGCAGCGATGCCGGGATGTGCAGAAGCTGCGGCGTCGCTCCGAGGTGGGGAATCCAGCCCTCAGCCAACTCTGGCTCCTTCCCTTCCACCTTCCCTCCTTTCTGTAACTCCAAGCTGCCAGTGAACCTCCCAGGAGATGTAAAAAAGCTCTGGTATTTTGTACAGTTGTGCATGCAGCAAGCAGTAGTTCTGTATGTGCTGTCTCCGTCCTCGGCTTGGGGGTTTTAAATTTCCAGTGGGATTTGCTGGGCAGATAATTCTGGAATTATCTGGAGTGGCTGCGGGCTCCAGCGTGCATGTAGGGATGGCTGGTGAAGCTGTACTGGGGCTTGCACACTCTGTAAATTCGAACGAGATTGTAAAAGGGGACAGCAGTGACTGTATGGTTTTGGCTCTCTGGTGCCTTTCATCTGTCAATGTTTCTGTGCTTTCGAAAGTTGCAATAAATAAACCTCGTGCTACATCTAGCAAGTCAATTGTTTTGTATTCCTCAGTAAACTGGGAAGGTTGTCCCTAGCAGTGTTCTGAGCCCGTAGCTCCTGTCAGGAGGTGAAGTCCCAACCCTAAAATTTCATTTTTGAGGGTTCTGAGTGTGTCTCCTGCCGCTGGTTTCCTCACTGTCACCTCCATGCCCAGAGCCACCAGCTCGAGACCATTCCTGCTGTTAAATCCTGGCACTGCTCTGTCCCAGGCCCTTTCTCACACAATTCCTGGCACATTTAGGGAGACAGGACAGCACAGGGGCCGTTCCCAGGAGGATTCAGGGAAGGGGCTGTGGATGGTGTGGACGTGGGGCCGCTCTGGCCCCGAGGACCAAGAGTAGCCCTGGGTGCATTTAATGCTCTGAGCCGAGCTCCTGAAATCCCTGGGCAAACTGGAAATGCTGGACTTCGTTTTCCAAATCTGTTTTTGAGTGGCTCCATCCAGCAGCTGGGGGGGCTGGGTTACATCCCCCGGGATTCTCCCAGCTGCTCGCTCCGTGGCTTCCCCGAAAACCAGGGGAGACAAGGAGGCTCCGCGGGGGTGATTCATCCCCTGAAGACAATGAGGCAGGGCGGATGAATCACCTGCAGAGCCTCCACTCTGGCCAGCTCTGCTTTCGGCTTCAGGGGCTGCATTTGGGCCAAAATCCCTTTAAAAGCTCCGCTCTCAGATGCCTTGAGCCTGTTTCCATAAATTACAGATCATGTGAGGGCGTGGGGATTCGATTGGATGGCAGAGATGTTGTGGGCAAAGTGAGCTGGGGGAAAGGAATCTGCTCTCCTCTTTGTCTGGAGAGCCCTGGGGGGTTTGTCCTGTCAGGGTGTAGGGGGAAGCATCCCAAAATTCCATCCCAGGTGTGGAGAGCTCTCCCTGGGTTGGTTCTGTTAGGCTTTAGGGAAGAAAAATCCCAAAATTCCATCCCAGGTGCGGAGAGCTCTCCCTGGATTTGCCTGTTATGTTTTAGGGAGCAACATCCCAACATTCCAGGTGTGGAGAGCTCTCCCCTGGTTTGTCCTGTTACATTTTGGGGGAGAAAAATCCCAAGATTCCATTCCAGGTGTGGAGAGCTCTCCCCTGATTTGTCCTGTTAGGCTTTGGGGGAGAAAAATCCCGAGATTTCATTCCAGCCATGGAGAGCTCTCCCTGGGTTTGTCTGTTATGTTTTAGGGGGAGAAAAATCCCAGTATTCCATTCCAGGTGTGGAGAGCTCTCCCTGGGTTGATTCTGTTAGGCTTTGGGGGAGAAAAATCCCAAGATTTCATTCCAGGCATGGAGAGCTCTCCC
>VZTX01026267.1:109376-234404 GCA_013400915.1 Pardalotus punctatus | reverse complement strand
CGGACGGCACTGCGGGGGGCGGAGGGCGGGCGGCGGTGTCCCCCGGTGTTTCCCCGCGGCGGCCCGAAGGTTCGCCGGCGGCCGCTTGCCAATAGGTGTCTCCTTCGCCTCTCGCACGGCGCCGCCGCGGCCGCGACTCTGCTCCCGGCCGCCTCCCGCCGGTCCCGGGCCCTGGCCCGCTCCCGGCGGGGCTGCGAGGGCGCGTGGGATACGGTCAGAGGGACACAGTCGGGGATTCCCTCCCCATCTCGAGATTTGATTTCGGGGAGGTCAGTATAGACCCCGTAATTGTAGCCAACCCACGCTCCTGGGAGAAGGAAGGAGTCCCGGGCAGTGCCAGGCGCCGTACCGGCCCTCCCGGCACACCGAGACGAGCAGGCATGCCGCGGCCGGGCTGCGGGGCTCCACCGCCCCGCTTACCTCGCTCCCACGGCGGGCGGGCGCCCTGCCGCCGACGGCCCGGCTCCGGGGAAGCGCTTGCCGCGCTATCCCAACTCTGAATCGCAGCTTCTTTCTCTGCCTCTGTGCGAAAAGTGCCCTGAAAACACAGCGGCAGAGTTTCTAGAGGGAAAGATGGTGGGCGCGGGGCCTGGGACGCGCGCAGCTCCCCCGGGCTGAAGTTGGCCCTGCCGGGAGCAGCGTCTGGCTGGAGCGGGGACCAACTTCACCCTCCCCTCTTGCCCATCGGGACATTGTTTCTCCCCACGGAGCATAGCTATCCAGCACCGCTCTGCCTACCGCCGAAACTTTCGCACCTCGCCACTCCTTACGGCGTCTTTCGGCCCCGGCAGCGGGACTCCGCGGGCATCCCCGCCGTGCATCACCTCCGCGCTGCGGCAGGTGCGGGGTAGCTCCTGGCTCCCCGCTGCGGGCCCGGTGGCTGCCCTGTGCTGTGCTCCCTCCTCCCCTCCCGGCTGCTACCCAGCTCCCAAATTTCCTCCCTATCCGGTGTTGCCACTGCTTTGCAAAGGCTGCTTCTGGGGATCGGGCAGGGCGCAGCGAGCCCGCGCGTCCCGGACAGAGAAAGTTGTGAGGAAGCAAAGCGGGTGGGGGGCCCGTCCATGTCTGTCGCGTTCATTACGCAGCGTGGGACAACCGGACTTCATTCCCCGGGTTTGTTCCCGGAAAGCTGGAAGGGAGCTAAAGACCCATTTCTTTTTTTTTTTTTTTTTTTCCTTACACAGCTGTTTTCACCCCAGGGGTTCATTGCAGTTGACAATATTCTGCCAGTGCAAAAGCTACAAGCGCAGTTCTGACTGTGGCTCCGCTTGTAAAGCATGGAGTGCCTTTTGGGATGAAGTTAATTATGCTGTATTTAATAGAGGTGCCAGTCGCACGCTTGGACATCTGTGGGCTGCACGAGCGGCCCTTCCAGTGCCCTGGGTTCCAAGGGCACTGAATACACCCACTTGTAAAAACTACATCCAAATGCAGCTAACACAAAAAGCGTTCTGCAGCTTCTAGTAAAGGAAAAAAATCCCCCTCTTTATTTCTATGGCATTTCTGATGCCTACGTTAAATGCGCCAACCCTCGTCGATAGTTCTCTTCCCTGGTGGTGTATTTTGTAAGGGACTAAGAAAATGAGTCCAGCCAGAAAGCGTGACCCAATCCAGGAAACACGTAGGGGAGCCCTGCACGTCAGGATTGCTGCCTGCAAATTAAGGTGCCACTTGATTGGCAAGCTACAACAATCAAAGAAAATACTTTATTTCTTGCTTAATCTGGGAAGAGACTCGCAAAGAATCCCAGTGGGAGGACCCCGCTTTTTAGTGTGGGTGGTAGCGAGGTGTGGAGTCCTTTACCTTTGAAAATGCCAGTGGTTACATCAGGTTTAATGCCGTGGATAGGTTAAATTTTGCTTTAGGCTGGGGGCCTGCAGCTGGAGCAGACCGTCTGTTGCATCCCTTATTGAACCTGCCTTGTGGAGTTGGAGGAACTCTGGTTGACTCCAAGGAACGGATGGGCGGGCAGCGGCTGAGGTGGTGAATCGGTCCGTGGGTCGTGCAAGGGTGGCTGGCGACACGGGAATGGCCTTGCCAGGGCGCATTGCCCCCCCATCCTTCCTTTCACTCTCCTCAGTTTAATGACACCGTTTCAAACTGGACTATTAACAGAAGTGCCGCTGTTACTCTGTCCCCATATGTGGTATCACTTTGTTTCTAACTTTTCCAAAGCACATCTTTCCTCCTTCTCCAAGGGGAGGGTGCCAATCGAAATATTTCATTGACAGCACTAATATTAATGTCACTGCCCAGTCAAGCCATCTGTAAATAGTGTGGGACGATTCATCCACCTTGGAGGTACCACATGCGGGAGAGGCAAAGGATCGAGGGCAGCAGGTACTTGGAAGCTTCTCCTCACCTTCCCACTGGGGCATGCCAGGAGATGGGCGTCTGGAGCAGAGCGGCGGCAGGGTGAGGTGACACTGGTGGAACCGGGGGCCTGGTGGCTGGGGCGAGGCGGCTGTTCTGCCTGTAGGCCCTGGGCAAGGGGACAGGAGGCACATCCGTACCTGCCGCCGGGGCAAAGGCTGAGGGACGTGAGCGGGTGAAGCGGGACGCTCGTCCCCGCTGCGCAGCCCCTCTCCCTGGCTGGGGCGGGCCGCCCGCGGCCTGCTCCGGCACCCCGGGGCGAGCACGGTCCCGGCAGGCGCAGGCGGAGGGGTTCCCCTGCTGCCAAGGCCTTTAGCGCACTGGGGTGACTCAGCCCCGGCACTTCGGCACTCACGGCCCCTCCGGGGCAAAGCCCAGCTCGGCTCTTGCGAGAGCCCAAACCTGCAGCGAGGCTCGTCCGGCGAGGAAGGGGAAAGTATAATGGGCTCAGATGGAAAAAAATTGTGTTTTCCTGGCACTATATAACGGAGATTTTAGTCGCAAGCCTGGAAAATGGTATTCCCTGAGTTTATAAGAGAATACCATTTCCATAACTGCTTAAGAAAACTGTTCCTTTTGAAACCCGGCCTGAACTTCGGGAACTGAGGAGCCGAGCCGAGCTGCTGGAGCGGGCGCTCCCTTGCCTGGCGGGGACCTTTAGACCGGCCGGTGTAACCTGACAGAAAAGCACCTCGAAACATAAAGAAAGTCTTAATTTACTTTTTTCCTATTTTTTATCCCTTACGAGCGGGAAGGGGGGAAGGCCGGGCAGAGCCGTGCCCGCACCGCCACCCGAACGCTTTGCAGGCGCCCTCCCGGTGGGCGGCGGCGGCCCGGGGAGGACTTTTACCTCCCCGGCGCACGGAGGAGGCCGGCAGCGTTCCGGGTCCCGCTTTAATGCGCTTTTTATAGCAGCTGGCACTAGTGGGTGCTGCGACTAAATGAAATAAATAATAAATAAATGAAAGCGGAGTCTCCTGGCTCACAGACGCAGCGTGGTGGGCACCCACGGAAGAAACCGTCTCAACCCTCAGGGAAGAGGGGACTCGCCGGAGTTCCCCCTGACTGGGCTGAGCAGCCCTTCCTCCCCACTTCCCTCCCTCCGACGCGCGGAAGGAGCCGCTCCTGCCCCGCGCCGTTACCGCCGGTCGGGAGCAGGGGAAGTCCCGCTGCCCGCCCACCCCCGGGCTCCCCATCCCGCCCACGGCGAGCCCTCGGCGGTCTGGGGTCTTCCCCAGGGCCAGGTCCCCCGGGCGGGGCGGGGGCTCCCCGCGGTGCACGGGCTGCACTGCAGGGGCAGAGCCGGGGGGGGGGGGGCGCGGGGGGGCCGGGCACCGCGCTTGTTTGCATCGACCCGGAAACATCAACAGCGGGCGGGAGGGCGGATCGGAGGCGGCGGCAGCGGCGGCGGCAACGAGACAGGCCGGCCGTCGGGGCCGAGGTCACGTTACTGAGTGCAGCAGCGGCTGCCGTCCCACGCNGGCCGAGCAGGAGTTTGACTTCGATTTCCTCTTCGAGTTCAAGCACAGCGATGAGGGTGGAGGTGGGTCGCGGCGGGGGCACCTTCCGGGGGTGCTGGCAGCGGGATGCTGCGGGGAGCCCTCCCCCCGCTGCCCCGTTCGGGAGGGGGGAAAGGCTACCTCCCTTCGCGGGGAGCAGGACAGGGGCGCCAGCAATCCCGCCTGGACAGGTCGGCCCGGCGCCGGGCTGCTCTTGTCGCCTCCGCCGCGCCGGGAAGCGGCGAGCGGGACCGCGGCGACAGGAATCGAGTCTTGCCCGGGCGGCCGGCGCTGCTCTGGCGGGGCCCTGGCAGCAGCCGAACGTGGTGAAAGGGGAGACGACCCGGGGGCCGCCGGTGCCGAGTTTTCAGAAGTTTGGTGTTGTTTGAGATCTGCAGAACCCCACGTTGGCCGCTTGCACGTCTGCCCCCGCTGGCTTTGGGTCTTGCCCGTGACAGAGATGGGCCGGTTGAAAACGCACTATAGCCCCCTTTCCCCATCCCCCTGTGAGCCGGAGTTAGGCTCAGGATTTAGCTTGAAGGTCATCCGCAAATAAAAATAACGGGCGTGAATTTGTCACGGGTCACAACTGTTCCCAACTCTGCTGTCTTGGTCCAGCTGTCTGTTTTTACAGCTTTTAGCAATACTTGAGGTGGAAATGAGGCGAACAAACCTGGAACTGGCAGAGAGAGAAGGTTGCCGCTTCCTGGTGCGTGGTTAACTTGCTGCGGTGTCAGTGATAGCGGGTCACCATAAAGAGCTCTCATACAAGTGGATGACTTAATGCTGCCTCCGAGTAGGACTGTGTTTGCTCTGTGCCTTATCTTCTGCCTGTAAATTCTAGCAGGTTTCCAAATCCTTGCCTGCCTATTGCAACCTCCGAAGATGTGGGTGAAGGTGTTTGCACCTTCCTAGCTCTCCCCAGCTGCCCACCTCTCTGGTAAAATGTCAGCATCCAAATAGTTGTTACGAGCATCTCGTTTTTAGAAAAAGGCAGTTTTAAGAGTTTTGCACCACGCTTTTCAGATAAGCATTCTAGTGATTAGGCTAAGTGTCTAAAGTGGAGGGGCTTAAGCAAACTAAGTGTCAAAGTCCTAGTGAGAAAAGTACTTGACGTCATTAGGCAATTTTGAAAACATGAATTTATACCCAGATGTAGATGTGGCTTCATCTTGAGCAATGTAAGGCAGCCCTCGTCTTCTCTGAAGACCCTCCAAACTGCAGGTATTCAGCATTCCTATTTAAAGTATGTAAATAAAAAACGGTGATGCTCAGTGCAGGATCAGCCCATTGATGATTGAAAGGAATAAAATTTGCTTGCTGTGAAATTAACTAGAGGGAAAAAGGAGTTTTTTAACTGCTACAGAGGGAAATGTAATAAGTGGAGGTGTGCTCACTACTCAAAGGGTCCAATTTCTTGTCCTAGTTATACTTAAGTGGGGATTTGTTGGAACAGAACTGTTGCAAACCTGCACTGGTCTATCTTAGACTGGGGTTTGGCTCAGGATATTAAAATACACTATTAAAAGTGTCTTGGTAGTCAGTACACTGGTCCTGTGTGCCTCTGTGAATCACAGTTATAACAGTAATGCCATGATAAAGCATTACCTGCCTTTCATGCCCATCAGGACTGTCAAAATATCCTACACAGCTACATTTATGTGATGCAGCATTTTATTTTTATCTGTCTCATTCACCCTGGGGAGTAAAACATCAGGATGTTATAAATGCTGACTATAGATGTGCATTTGATGAGTTTTCGAAGTATGGAAGTTTTGGAGAATGAGCTTTATCAGAAATTGTAGCTGGTGGGTTTTAGCTCACAAACTAAGTGCTCTGTCCTGTTCTTAGTTCTGTCTTTGGGGACTTTCTGTTTGGTGGACATATTTTCTACATGCTGCCTGTAATTTTAAGATACATAAATATGTTTCGAAGGCTTTGGATCTTGCATCTTTCTATTTTGAGTACTATTGTAGGAGTTGTATGATGTTATTTTTCTTGGCCTTTTAAAAGGTGACTCTAAAAAAATGCATAATAGTTATAAAAGTGGCTATTCCTTGCCATGTGAATTAGGCAACTTGTTGCTCATAGCACTTGAGCCTGTTTTTTTTTTTTTTTTTTTTTTGTTTTTTTAACTGGATTCCAAAGGCTTGTCTGAGCTTTAGATTGCCTGTTCAGCCTGGGCTGCAGATCTCCAGCCAGCTGCAATGTTTGAATTTCACCCTAGTCATGCATTAGAATTTAAGAGAACTGCTGGGCTCACAGTACTTATACCTGTTATTTGTTTACCTATTTATTTTTAATGCAAGATCTAAAAGCACTGCTTTTGCAGTCAGCAAAGGCAAAGCCTACCTGCTGGGTGCAGAGCTGGGGCAGCCTGCTGAGCCCTCACTCCCCTGCCTGGGCTGTCCAGCTGCATGGTGGGGACTGGCTGGAAGCAGTTCCCAGCTGTGCCGTGTCACCAGGAAGCTGTGGAAGGGTATGTGGAAGAGTGTAGCCAGTGTCCCAGCAGCAGTGTGGTGTCACAGGCATCACCTAGCTCTAGAGCTGGAGGAAGCAGTGAAGGGGTTGAAGCTGCCCTGAAAGCACTACTCTAGACCCTTTCTCTGAGCTAATTTCTGAAACAGATAAGGTCTTACCACTGTCATACCATGTCAGGATTTTCTTCCCCATGAAGAGCAGGAGGGAATTGATGGTGGTCGTGGTGACAGTGGGTGGTGCGGCCAAGTGGAAGGACAGCAACAAAAGGGAACTGATTTTGGAAGGAGGGGATTCTGATCCCCCAGGCAGATCTGCACCTTGATGTGACAAATGCAGTTGGATTTTGTCAAGTAGCACCTCTTTTGCTGTGTTTCCTGCCTGCCTGGTTGTTTGAATAGAGCATGAAGCTGCAGCATGTTTTGAATAATCCAGTTTTATTTGTGGCACACTGCAGTGTAATTTAATGACCCTTCCTCGCAAATGGCCGGTATCTGAAGGCAGACTAGAGAGCAAGTTCAAAAGGTGTTGTTTCTCATCATTCCTGACTGTTACCTGCCATGATATACATCAGCTGGAGTTGCTGTGAAGCTGCCACAGCACATTAATTTTTCCTAAGTACCGTTTGCCTTGGAGTTGTTGCCAGCGAGAAAGGTGAGCATGGGATCACCGGTGGATGACACCAGAGAGGGCTGAGCTGATAAACAAGAGAAAGAGAATAGCTGGCTGTGCTGGTTACCAGCTCAGAGGCTCGTTTGCATTTGCAGAGCTCCCTGGTCACCTCGGGAATAGCAGCTGCAGTAATTAACACAGCTTTTCCGTATCTTCTGGGGGAAGGTGTGCAAGGTGACTGCCAAGGGAACTTGCCTCCTGGGATGAAAAGGGACAGGTTTGCCATGTGGACTGGCTGTGGCCATGGGGGATGTAGATTTTCCCTCTGTCCTGCAGGAAAGTGATGCTGCCACCATAATAAACCTCGAGGAAGGCTAATGTGTTGCAAGAACAGCTTGGGGCTGGAGCTGGGTGCATTTCCAGACTGCTGAGAAGAACCTGTACGCCACCAGTACTCAGACTCGCAGTTCAACGGTCATTGTCCCTGATACAAAGGTTTTGCTCTCTTTTCCCAGTAAAGTAAGATATACTGGCATTAGGGCTTACGTGTCTGGCTCATGTGTCCTGGTGACACAGAGCCTCCCTATATCAGAAATAATAGAGCTGATGATTCCTCATCCCACCACAGCTCAGAGCACCAGGGGTGTGTTGTCCTTGGTTGAGGGCTGCTCATCTTCCCCATGGGCAGCCCACCAGTATCTCTGGGTGGCAAAAAGGGTCATGTATGCATCCCTGGGATGGGGGAGCAGAGCTGAAGGAGGCCCTTCAGCAGGCAAACAGCGAGACAAGGCAGAGATGATGTTGTGTGGACCAGCTTTGAGACATTATCCCTGTAGCCCAGCAGGGATGGAGGCACGCAGAGGGCCAGTTGTTCACTGCACTCAGTCAGAGGGCCCATTGGCACAAGGTTGTGATGGGATCTGTCACCTTCCAGGTTTTCCACAGTGGCTGTGCAACTCTACTGTTGCTTTTATACAGCCGACACTGTTAAATGGTTGGAGAGCTGGCCCAGAGTGCACTCTGACAGCGCTTGATGTGGTGTGCGCAATAACCAGCAATTTCAATGGAATTTCAGCTGTTGCTGAATAGTGAGACATCCATGTTTTTCCTTCACCTGGCCTCTGCCAGTTGGGCTGGAGGATCAGTGATCCCAGAAACCAGGGCAGGTCAATAGATCCATCTTTTTCCAAAATCCTAGTTAACTGGAACCAGTCAGAAACTTGCTGTAATGGAAATTCTGGTTGTGTATAATTTTTTAAACAGAATGCAGTTGACCTTATTCTTTGCTTTAGTCTCCCTCCACTTTTGTTTTTTTGTCCTGTGTTTTTTGTGTATTCCAACTTTTCAGGGAGGGAGTTAGGCTCACTTATGTAAAAATACATCTCTTCAGTTGCATCTCTGAGTGCTGCAGTCTCCCAGAATCCTGAATCAATGTTGTCCGAAGACTCAATTTTTTGCTTTGAAAGTTCACCTAAGAAGCATGTCCTCAAGACCAGCTCTGTGTACATCCCCCATCTCGAGATATCTTGTCTTGTGCTGTTCAGTTAGAGGCACTTTCAAGGATGTTGTCTGCAGCCTCTCCCCCAGCATGGCACGCCTGTGGGCTGGGTTTTTAGGAGAGCTGTGCTTTTGTGTGTTGTGCCATGTCCCTCCATTTCAGCAGGATATGTTACTAAGTGAGTATATTTGTGCAGCACCTCATGTCATTCTTTGTTGTTTGTTTGTTTCTTCCAGAACACTATAATTATGCATCTTCAAATGTAAATGCTGGCTTGCCTCTAAATGTGGCACATTCCTCATTGTCAACTCCATGTCATGGCCTGCAGACATCAAATCCCGTCATTTCAGTTGTCCCATCGACAAACCATCCCTCTGGATATGGAGGACACATTGACGGCGGGGCCTCCGAGTACTACCTGCCGCCAAACATGAGACCTAATGGAGCTCCAGCGCTGGAGAGCCCCAGAATTGAGATCACTTCTTACATGGGGTTGCATCATAACAACAACCAGTTTTTCCATGATGAGGTGGAAGAGGCCATCCCAAACACCAAGCGGTCACCTTCCACTGCCACTTTGAACTTGCCAAACATCGAGGCGTATAGAGACCCATCCTGCCTGAGTCCAGCGAGTAGCTTGTCTTCCAGAAGCTGCAACTCTGAAGCGTCTTCCTATGAGTCCAACTACTCCTATCCATATACTTCACCTCAGACCTCTCCGTGGCAGTCCCCATGTGTCTCTCCGAAGACCACTGACACAGAGGAGGGCTACCAGCGCAGCATGGTGGCCTGTACTTTGCTCAGTTCCCCAAGGCACTCTCCATCAACATCTCCCAGAACGAGCATCACAGAGGAGAACTGGCTGGGGGCTCGCAACTCCAGGCCTCCGTCTCCCTGCAACAAGAGGAAGTACAGCCTCAATGGCCGGCAGACCTCCTATTCCCCACATCACTCCCCTACGCCTTCTCCGCAGAACTCACCACGGGTGAGTGTCACAGATGACACGTGGCTGGGGAACACAAACCAGTACACCAGCTCTGCCATTGTCGCTGCCATCAATGCCCTCACCACTGACAGCACCATTGATATGAATGATGGGATTCCCATCAAGTCGAGGAAGACCGCCATTGATCACACCCCATCCATGACTCTCAAAACTGAACCGGCTGGCGAGGATCATGGGACCATATCGCCAACTGCCGATTTGTCACCAGAAGACTTCTCCAGCTTTCAGCACATCAGGAAAGGAAACTTCTGTGAGCAGTACCTGTCTGTGCCACAGCATCCCTACCAGTGGGCCAAACCAAAGCCTCTGTCTCCGACATCCTACATGAGGTAAGGAACCTTGACTTAGAGGGCAATCCCGACAGTACCTTTATTGCATGCTTTTGTTTCCTCCTTCCCCTTCCTGTCTCTGCTTCCTGCCAAGTCTACCCATCCACTCACCCCACTTAACTGTGTCTTGTGACACTGCTTTTGTTGTTGGTGTGGTGTGACCACGAGTACAGCCTTGAAGGGTAAAAGAGGCTGTTCTAGGAGCTGGCTGTGCATAGGTTGTAAGCAGTTACACTGTTCCCAGGGGATGAGCCCCAGGCTGGGCAGTCTGGAAATGGGGCATTCAGAAGCTCAGGCAGCAGGACAATTTGGTGCTGTCAAACCTGTGGCTTTGCTTAAAGTTTATTTTGTCTCAGTATTTTTATATTGCAGGACAAAGATATGGTCTCATTATGGTTACTGTTGCAGGGCCTTTTACATTTATGCTTTACACACAGTGAATACAAGTTAAATAAGAATATGGTTATTTTGTGAATTATTTCAGCTTATCTGAATTTATTTCAGCTCATCTGAAGGCTGTCTGTCAATCTTTTTCTGTCTGTATTGGACAGTGATTCTCTGGTTTTTTTTTCCCTCTTCCCCACTACTTCTGTTTAAAGAAGAAAACAAAATTTTCTGCTGGTAGTGGTCAATCTGTTAGTCAGATTTATTTATCACAAAAGGGCTCTGGGTAAGAAGCAGCACAGAATAGCCAAAATCTGAGTTACATTAATTCTATTTCTGTCTCAGTTATGGACTTTATTTTGGAGTCTTCTGGAAGCTGTAATATGCAGAAGCAAGTGGTGCAGGAAAATAGTTCAGCTTTCCAAGGGTTGGTAGGCTGTTCCCAGTCCCTGGTTTCGATGGTCACCCCCTTTCCTCCTCATCCCCAAGCACACCTGGCTTCTTGCTCTTGACAGTGAATCTGCCCTTCTCAAAATGAAAGCAGTGAGCATGTAGCTGAAATGTTTTAATTAGCAATGCATTCCTTGGTTCTCAACCTTGTCTGTCTCACCTTTCTTTAGCCAGCACCTCTCTGCCATGTGCTGTCTCCCAAAGCTGAGGTGGAAGGGTCCATGGCCCTTTGTGTTACAGCACACTCCCCTTCCTCATCGTTCTTCTCTCTGCATTGCCAAGCTCCTTTCAAGACCCTGACTCAATTCAGTGCTGGGAAATGCAGCAACCCCTTTGGGTCTCACCACCCAGAGTTAGGGACTCACTGCCTTTCAGAGCTGGGACGGAGACTTCTAACACCAGGCAAATCCTTCAGAGCCTTCCCATTTACTTAGAAAAAGCTTTTTATGTTCTTCCACTGCAGTGCCAAGTAGCCCATGTTCATCAGAGAGGCCAGCCCTTGGCTGTTGCATCGGGGGCAGCTTTTTGCCGATGACTTCAAGGGCAGGAATAGGACAGTTTGACCAAACAGGCTTTTATCTTTCCTTTGCAGCAAGCGGCTGTAGGCGCTGTGCCGCGGTCCGTCAGGAGGCACCCAGCGTGCCTGTGCACTAACACAAACAAGAAAGGTGAAGTGCACAGAACGAAGCCCCGCTATGTTGTGTATTTAACATTTTTTTCCACTGTTTTGGTCTTGTATAAAATATGTTTCCTGGTTTGCAATATGTTTCCATGTGATCTCATTAACTCGTGCTCTAGGGCAGTTGGAAGTTACTGTTGAAATGTGATTTTTAAGTTATTTTACCAATCAGATATACTGACAGTGCTTCCTTCCACCAAAAATACCTCTCATTTTATGTATATGAAAGTGCTGGGCAACTGAGCACGGACGTCAACAGGATCACAGCCTACGCAACAGAAACTGTTATTTTAAATCTTTCCAAAAAATTGGTTAAGAATTTGTCACAACAGAGCTGGATTCTTTTCCTGTTATGTTACACATCTGTTCTATTTCAAACGCGAGGGCTAGAGGGGTGGATTCCAACAAACAACTTGGACTCCAAAATCTACCCAGTCATAATGATTTTGAGATAACCAGATTTGATTACCTCCTGTGTCTCTTCCTGAATATGCAGTACAGTTTTCATCAAAAGTCCGCATGCCTTGGAAAATCACTGATGCCTTTCCCTACCTCTCTTGCATTCCCATCTCTTTGGGAGCAGGAGGGAGCAGGCTCAGGCAGACCATTGGCTAAGTGCTCTCTCCTTTCCCGAGGTTTTATAGTGGGCATCAGTCTAAACAGGAAACTGCTTTTTGCTATTGTTTCCAAAATTGATGATGTTTTGAATTTGTCATAATTAAAGTTCAATCCACTTTAGTCTTTTCAAATCCTGGAGCAGGGGAATAATATGAGTAAATAATGAGAGTAAAAGAATGCTTGCCTTAACAGAAATAGTCTTTATGTGTTCCGTGAGCTCAGATGCTCAGCCCAGTCCCCTGGCTGTGGGCTCTTTGGTGCAGATCTGAGCTCACACATCCCCCTCCAGGCTATGAGCATGTGCCTGGTCCTGCATGGGACAGGGCACACGGGTGCAGAGGATCACAGGATGGGGTGGGATGGTAAAGCCTGACCTCACAGCTGAGACTTGAGATGCACAGGTTAACGCAGGGATGATGGGGGTTTGCCTGCCGTCCTTTGGTGCAGCCCAGGGCCTTGCACCAAATCTTTGGATGTAGAAAATACTTAGAGACCAAGCAGAGATTTCAGGGGAAGCGTTGGAACAAACCCTGGGGTAGCAATAGGAATCACACCTTTTCTAGACTGAAATGAGTTATCTAAATATACCAATCTGCCTCAAAAAGTCCTGGAGGTAAATCATGACACAGAGAGCCAAGAGATGGTCTTCATGAAGCCCTCTCTCAGCTTTTTTCTCCAAGATCTTTTTTTTATTTCAGTATTTATGCATAGTGCTGCCTCACTCCAGTGCAACAAGTTTCTGTCTGTAGTCTCTCTCTTAGAGTTAACACAGCAAATAATTTTAAGAGGAGCACTCCATTAGGCAGTTACTGTACAAGCAGGTGACGCTCTGTGTTTCTCAAGCCCTTGCTGTATCAGTGGGGCTCCCTCTGTGCTGTTTCTCCATTGCTCCTAAGTGCTGTGTAATGCAGAATGTCTTGTGGGCAAAAATGTCAAAGCCAAAATAGAAATACAGGACTGGACTTCTGCCCTTGGCTATGGGGGCACTGTTAGTGACTATTTCTGAACTAAAATCTTGTGTTTTTATTCTGTACCTGCTCATAAGCAGGGCCTAAATCACCCTATATTGTAACAAAAAGTATAGGCACTCACTAAAGTGCCATGTTTCTGAGTATCTTGCACATTTTGTATGACTTCCTCTTCACCAGCTGTATTTGACTAAACACAACCTAAAATTTTCTGGAGGCAGTTTCTTACTCTTTGAAAAGCAATGCATTGTAGTTATATCAAGTGTCATCAGTTTAATCCAAGGAGTATGTTGGCCTTTAACATTTGAGTTTGCACTAAATGTAGTGTTTTCAGGGGGAAGAGGAAGAGAAATGGTTGGGTTTGTTAGTTGGGTGTATGGCATCTATGAGGTCTACCACACTTAAAGGAGTTTCTAGGAAGAGGCAGGTGACTTTTAAAAGCTCCCCATGGTGTTTTCTTCCACAGTTTATTTTTTTAACCATCACAAGCCACATTTTCTTTAGCTGCAGTCTCTTTTTCAATCTCAAAAATATGCATGTATGTTCTTGACCTCACAGACACGTGGTAATGTAGTTTTACACATGCAGACTGCAGTTTGTACCTAAAGAATGTATGGCTGGATACCTGTCTGCAAGTTACAGGAGCACATTTGACTTTTGTCTGTATCAATGGGTTTGGGGTTTTTTTTTGTGGATTTTTTGGATTCTACTTTGGGGACTTTGACAGTATTAAACTCAAGCATGCAATAACTGAGGCACCGAACCATATGATTTCCTTACAAACTATGATTTTTAAAGTTGCAGACATTTTTCTTTTTTCTTTTGGTTTGTGGGCCTTTCAGATGCCTTTGATTTTGCCCCCCCCCCCTTTTTTTTTTTTAAGTGGTGTTTTGTTCCAGATCATGAGATAGAGGGCAACCCTACTTGGGAGAAGTTGAGTTTCTGTAGAAATTGGGGTTTTCTGAAGGTGAAAAAGGCCCCAGCAATCTTACGATGAGATAGTCAGCGGTGCAGCAGCACCAGATTTGCTGACCTGTGCATCCATGGTGCACTTGCGTGTTTATGGCAGGCGAGAGGAAGTTCCTCAGACAAAGCAAAGGCAGGGCTGTCTGGGCAAGACTCGGTGAAGTGGGAACTTGTGGTTGTGTGGCAGTGACCATCTCCTGGGACTCATTAGTGTTAATTGAGGGGCCAGGGCTGGGGAGTGGACAAGCCAGAGGCCAAAATGCCACTAACCTTTTTCTTTTTCCTGCTGTATTCCTGCTGGATGGGGATATTTAGATGTTTCCAACATGTTTGTTTTGCCATCCTGTGGCAGTGGCTTTTGATTACATTCAGTTGCTGTACCATAAGGCTGAAGACTACTTGGAAGCCTGTCTCAGTAAACTGATATATTTTTGTTTGTTTGATTGATTTAATCCTCCCCACGCTTTCTCCCGACTGTTTTTCAGTTCATTCAAACACCCCTGTGAGCATCTTATTAACAGCCTTCCTTCACCAGCTCATTTTAGCACCCCAGGATTCTAAATTCAGAATAAGCAGAAATGCGATGCCAGCCACTTGTTATCTCCATTCCTGCAAAATAGTTTCTTGTCCTTTCTCTAAGCCATCAAATGCGAAACTTCCCATGCAAGCCAATCTCTGAGTGTGAATTTTTAGGACAGTAGTGTGAAGTATTGTGTGGGAGAATGATGACTACTCATGTTTTCAGACTTCAGCATGAGGAATTCCAGTGCATCTCATGCACTTCACAGAGGAGCTGTTTGCTCCACATGCCAGCAAAATACAGCCAAGTCTGGGGTGGGACACAGCATCTATTTTAACAGCTTGTAGCAAGATTGCTCAATTGTCAGACAGGAAATTTTTAAAAAAGAGTAAAATCTGCTCACGTTAAGTCATAGGTGAAATATAAAGCAGGTGTATTTTTCTGACCACAATGAAGTTGGTGGACGTGTAGCCAGCCATTAGCATGTTTTCTTTACTCTTTCAAAATCACACAGAGGGATCTTTCACAAGCATCCACTTCGACGTGAGATGGGTAATAAATAATAAATTGTAACCATATTTGCATTTGGTGCACAGTTGGAGCATGTTCATGCTAGCAGCCTGGTAAAAGTTTCAGCAGCCCTATGGTTTCTCTAGTTTGTGTTTTTGTTTCTATGGGAAAAATGCTTGTCAGAAAAAGCAAGTTTAGCACAGGGCACTCAGTCTCAGCTGCACTCCTAGGTCACTGGCTTTACTTTGGGTGCTGAAAGACACTTACCATCCTCTCCTTCCAGGCAGCGACTTGTGTCACTCTCAGGCAGCTGTCTGGGGTAGATGATTCCATGCTGTGGTACTTGGCCGAGAGCAGAGTCAGTCCCAGGTGAGGCCGGCAGATGTTCTGATACCTTCTGCAGTTTGGGACAAAAATGTTTGCGAATCTCTTTTTCAAGTAGCCTAGGGCACCTAGTAGCTTAGAAAGTGTAATGGTAATTTAATTCCCAAATGGATAGCAGTAATCTGAAAATGGAGCTTAAACACCTTTGCACAGTTTAGCAGAAGTTTTTGGCTTTGTTTCCTCCCTGTCTATATTCCAGTGGGCTGCTTAGTATCTTTCTTTATTTCTTTTTCTTTTTCTGTTTTTTTGTAACTTGATAAATCTTTCTGCTAAAGGCAGAAGTCAGGCAGACTGGATAATCTGTTTTTGATTTAATCATATTGTGTATCTGGTGTATGCAAAATAAATCACTATTCATCTGTTTTTTAATCTGATTTATGTAGGATAGAGTTATATTGCGCCAGTTTTCTACAGCCTAGCACCAAGTTTTGTGAACCCGCCTTGAAGTAACCATACCTCATTACAACATTTAGGAGGACTACAGTGAGATTTATTAGGGCATAGAAAGGAACGGGACAGGTTTTCAGCTGGTGGAAAATGCAATCTGAGGGAAAGACGCTGATGTGTATTTGATAGGCAGACTGCATGAATACCTTTTATTCCTCTTCTTGACTGCTGTGGTAGGGGCCTTTTCCCCTCCATGTGATGTTGGCTTGATGAGGTAGATTGGGCCTTTTCAAATTGATAAGATTTATTTGCAGCAACCAGATTTGATATTACCATGACACCATTTGCTTGGTGGCTTTTTCCTTTAACCATGTTTAGCTGCAGGAAATTAAGTGCATGATGGAGATAACCTAACAGAGGAAATAGCTCTGGCAGCCCCAGTCCATGACACTGCTAAATGCATCACTTTGCTTCCTTTATCAGGAAAACTTCCATTAATTGTCAATTTATAATTGGGCAGGTGGTGCTTTGGAATTTTGATTGTAGATTTCAGGCTAACAGCAAAATGTATTTTTATTTTCAGGCTTTATTTGAGAACATGAATTTTACAACTTAATTATACTAATATTTTCAGGTGCTGATTTGAAAGGGGGGTTTTGTGTGTTTTTTCTTTGGCTCTTTTTTTTTAAGAGATGCCATTAATTATGAAACTATCACTTCTATGTATCTTAAAAAAAAACAAAACAACAACCCTCTTCACTTAAGGGCTACAGGCTGTCAGTCAGAGCTGTCCTTTTTAATTAAGCATTAAAAATTTTAATCTGATAGATGTTGTGTCCTCAGAAAAAAAAAAAAGATCCATCAAGTGAGAATTTACTTAAAACCAGAAACATCTGTTTAAAAATGTGTGCTGATCATCACCAGGAGAGACACAGCTGTTTTGCTCTACTCTTTGTCATTTATCATTAGTCAAATATGCTTCATCCTGAATTTTTTTTCTTAGACTAAAATATGTGTACGTAAAGTGCTAGGCAAAGAGCAGAGGCTACATACAGTGGCCATTTGTCTGTACTTTTCTGCTGTCTCTTCGTTCCTTGTACGAGTGTGTAGTAGCAGAAGAGCTTCCCCTCACCCTCAGGCTGGGCCCTGGCCATTTTGGGAGAAAGGCTTTCGCAGGAGCTCAGAAGGTGCAATGTCCTGCCTGTAGCCAAGGCTGGGGTTTCCATGTGTGGAGGGGCAGAAAATAAATTCAAGGTTTGTCCTTGGCAGGATCTTGCCAGTTTAATGAGTGCCCTGCTGGCTTCTCCTGAATTCAGATGTTCAGGGAGGCTGGGAACCTGCACAGAGGCAACGTCTTTCTTTTAGATGAGCTCCCACTTAGGGTGAGCTGGGATGGATACTTCTCCTCCTCTCTGTTATTGGGCTCCATGTCCTGAGGGCTGGCGAACAGAACAGCTGGAAGTTTGGAGCCAGCAACTTGCCAGTGAGCTGTGCTGGGGTAGCAGAAGGTGCCTAGGGAGCAAAGGTGGTCCTGGCTCTCACCCAGGATGGGCCTTAGTGGCTCCAGCTGATCCCTGTAATGTGTGCACTGTGTGTCCTTAGGCATGCAAATACATGGCTCAGACTTGTAAACAATGAAGAAAGATAACATAGGGAAACTTAGCACCACCTGAAGTCCCCGCAGTGCGTATGTACACAGACAGTAGCAGATGTGAGTTCAATATGCTCATGATACAGGGCTGGTTAAGTACTCACAAAAACCCATAAGGCAAAGCAAAAAAACTGCCCATGCTAGTGGTTAAAGTCCCTGTCCTGCAGTGGAGCCAGCAGGGCTACCTTGGGGAATGTGAATGCTGTAATGCCTAAGCAACCACAAGTGCACTGAGTGTGGATCACTGGGATGGTAACCTGGAGTATCCAGCTTCCAGCTGAACACGTGTTTGTAGTATGCACAGTGTGGAAGTTCTCGCACATCCTTTGCCTCTCAGTCAGCTCATTTCTGTCGTGATCCCTGCTGCTCAGACTCCCGGGCTGGAGCAGGGAGGTGAGGATTGAGTGAATCCCCAGAGCCCAGCCTCCTTGCAGGCTCGGGAGAGCTGATGGGCCCTCAGCTTCCTCACCTGCAGGCTGTGGTGGGACAAGCCCTCTCGTGGTGCCAGGGAGCCCTAGCCCATGGCACCTGCAAAGGGTAAAGGGCCACGATTTTCTTGCTGATTGTCTTCTCCAGGCTGATGGGAGAAGTAATAAGGTTTCATCCGAAAGGGCGGTGGAGTGTGTTGAAGTTGTGCTGTTTAACTGCTTTAAAAGACTTTTGAAGGACACTCAGTGAAGAGAATTCACCAAAGGAAAGAATACAGAGTGGACATTAAATTAGTGTTCTAATTGTGAAGCTGATTGCTTCAATTTTAAGATTAATAAGTCTGTCTCGGGGCTACTGTTTCTACAGTCTTTGTCTCTTTTCTTTTAAAGCATCAACTTGGCATTTCTTAAAGGTCTCCCAGCTGTGTTCAAGAGTGGTTTTACACTGGAAGTGGGTTTCTACGAATGCCACTTCCCCACCATCGCATGCTCTTGGGCTGCTTGATGGTAATGAGTCCTTAGTATTTTAGTTAATTGCAGAGTCAATAGCAAGCCAGAAGAGTGAGCTGCATTTTCTTCAGACTTGCTTACCAGCATCAATAGGATTCATAAGCAAGTTCTGACTTCAGAACTTTGTGTTGGGAACGAAGTAGGGAAATGCCTTTTTTTTCTTCTTTCCACCCCCTGTGAACAGAGCAGATTTGTTGAAATGCATTAGATTAATAAAATGCCAAACTAGTTTCGCATTCACTTTCACAGAAGAAATCTTCTTTCTAAAACTCCTTTGTGTCTTTTCTGCGTACCTTTTTTCTTTTGCTTTGAGAGTTGATATATTAAGATATTTGTAATCTGTGTCTTAAAAATTTTCAGTTTTGGATACAAGTTAGCATCTGGGCCAACAGATATGCTCAACCCATACGTCTTCATAAAATAGCCATTACATTCTCAATCCCTTATGTCATGGCGCTATCCTTATCGATGAAATTTTAACTGTAAGATGGTGAAGGATGAACTGCGAGATATGGTGTCTAAAATAATAGTGCTGGATGCTTGTGGTTTGTGATAGTGTACTTAATGCTAATTATTAATCAATTTTCCTTTCCATTGTAGCCCATCACTGCCTGCCCTTGATTGGCAGCTGCCATCTCACTCAGGACCTTATGAACTACGTATTGAAGTGCAGCCGAAATCCCACCACCGAGCTCATTACGAGACAGAAGGCAGTCGAGGGGCTGTGAAGGCATCTGCGGGGGGCCACCCCATTGTGCAGGTACCAAACTGTGTAACGAGCAGTGCAGGTTGTTTATCTCAGTATTCCATTTCTTCTCTAAAACCAAAAAGTAATGGGAGATTTCTCCTGTCCTCAAAGATTCCTGCATGTGAGCGTACCTTAGGGCATATTTTAAGCTGGGTGGACCAAGCCTTTGGTAAAAACAAGGCACGAGCATTGTGACTACAGGGTGAGTGGATTGCTGCTCTGTGTAGGACTCAGCAAGTGTTCAGCTGGCAGGCAGTGACCATGGACCTATTTGTGCAGTCAGACTCCAGACATGCGGTTTATACTGCAATCAGCTGGGGACATGCCTCAGTACATTTAGTCCTTAACTTGCAGTTGGATCTAATCAGAACTGTGAATGCATGTTGGATTGCAGAGCTGTAGCAGTGATATAGAAGTATGTCACTGGTTTGGATGTTGCAGTGGGTTCTGAGCAAAGGCTTTCAGAGTTTCTTCAGTTCCTAAAACCCTTCCAGCTGCTCTGGAATGCATCTGAGGTCTGAATCTAGTTTCATGAATTCTATCAAGCTCTTCAGTTATTCTGTATAAAGCATTTAATTTAATAACTCTCTAAACGGACCCTTGATTCATTAATATGAGTAGTCTCATTCATTTTTAAAGGGCTTTGCTCAGGAGTGGGAAGAACAAGATTTAGTTGTTTAAAACAAAAAAAGAAAAAGTAGTGAGAGAGAGTGGGAGACAATGCCTGTCCCTCCTCAGCTGCTGCTTTCTCACCCAGCAGTTAAACTCTCAGTGCCACCCGTCAGGGTTGTGACCCTCTGTGCAGCAGAGCCAGGTTTTATGGCTGCCCAGACACCACAGGACCTGTGGATGCCAGGGCACTGATGCCATGCTCGCACTGCTTGGGCTCATGCCACAAGCCATGCTGTGGGAGCCGTGGCTTGTTGAAAGCCTGGATGGCTCAAGATGATGTACGGACCACACGTGCAGGGCTGTGTGTGTTTGTTTATCTGCTGTAAACCCCTGTTAGCAAACACATCGTTGGAAGGAACAGTGGGAGGCTGGGATGACGCTGGGCAGAGAATGCTGCTGTGTAAATGTGTGCTGCTGCCACAGCTGGAAAAGGAAAGTGAGGGGAGTTGTCAGCAGCAAACACAGCTTGCTCTTTAGGTCTGCCAGAACTCATCATTGACATGGGATTACGGAAGTTGTCTGCTGGAAGTTGAAAGGTTTTAGCAGAACATTTTGAATGGTATTAAAGAGGGGCTTGTGGCCAACATGCTTGTTGACAATTAATGCCTAGTCCGTTTGTGGCTTGATGCAAGGAAATGCAGATGTACAGGCATCAATTCGCAGTGGCCAGCTTGCCACTTAAAGTTTCTTACGTGCTTTTTGGAAAGACTGAATGTGATGCCAACATTTAATTGGACTAAATGTGTCCAGACATTTCCCCTCTCATCCCCTGTCCTGGTCTGTCAGGAGTGAGAGTGCTGTTTCCAAACACAAAGAAGTGTCAGAATAGAGGAGAGGAAATTATGTAGGGACATGAAGAGAGAGGGGAGGAAGCAGACAGTCCCAGCCCGGTCAGCTGGCTCTACCAGCTTAATATAGATTAATGTGTTTTTTGCTCCTTTTATTACAACCCAAACATCCTTTTCTCCAAAAAGAAAAGAAACATGAAGAGGTGCAGAAAAGGCTTCTCTGTGCTGACATTGCCATCATGGTCAGTTATCTGTTTGAAGAAATGCATAAAGACTTCTGATTTAGACCAGAGGCGAATAGATGGATGGATTAAAAGTACTTCTAGAAAGAAAGGAAGTGTTTATAAATAATTTTTGTAAGAGACATAGGAAGTATTTATAAATAAGGACTGAAAAACAAAACTGTATAAATGAATGGAGGATGAGAAAATCAAGGGAACAACTTCTGATAAATTGGTAACTGACAAAACCTGTAAAATGCATCTCTGAATCAACATATTTCCAGATGTTGCAGCTGTTTCGGTCAAGTTGATTCATCCCACTGTGTTATACAGAAAGGACCCCAAGTTTTGAAGTTCAAACCCCAGATGTAAGCTCAAAGAGAATCTGAGTGTCTTCAGATAAAATATTTTGGATCAAGCTATTCCCCTTTTAATATTTCTGGTGTTTTCTATTATGTTGACTCAGGGAAAACTCTCATAAAATTGCTCTGATCTCTTGTACTACCCTTTTGCATTATATTTGTTCCCACATTGACCATCAGGTCTTTATTATGTCAGTACTGTGGGGCAACTTGCTTTGATTCTGCTGTAGTTAAAGCTCTTGCCCTTTTTGTTCTACAATAAGAGATTATGGAAGAGGTGTCTCTTCTCTTTCTGTTTCTCTGTTTCTTCTCTGTTTCAAACCCCCTCTCACTGGCATCTTGCTTCCCAAACTAGGAGATGTTCTCATATTAATACCTCCACAAATCTGTTGGACATGCTAGGGCAGAGGAGAAGTAAATCCAGAAAGCATCCGCTGTTCATGGCATGGTTCCCAAGCAAAATTGCCAGGAGGTTGCTTTCTCTGCAGCCAGAGCAGGTTTATCTATTTTTTCCAGGCAACATTAGCTTCCTTGCTGCTGATCCATCTCTTCTTTTAGGAGGTGGAATGTTTGAGGATCAAAGATTCTGAGGCAAGTGTGCTGGATGAGGAGAGCAGTGGCGTAGGAGGACAGGAGTCTCTCTTGGGTGTGACATGAAGCCCAAGGTTGGAAACCAATTTTTTCCTTGGCTCCTCCAGGCTGGTGACTTTTCTGTGGAGCTGGAGAGGGCCACATGTAAAGCTAAGGGCCTGGCACTGTGTGGAATGTCACCTCCATATGAAATTGCTTTTCTGTCCCAAGCCTGAACATGGGAAGGGGCAGGCAGAGCCGAGCATGGCAGGCCGCCTGAGGAATTCATACTGACCCATGCAAAGGGCAAGCCTGGTGGGTGCTGAGGGCTGCCTGTGACAACAGCCATGTCCACCACTTGCTCCTTAGCATCTCTGCATCATCTGCATGGGACTTGCTCACTGGAAGCTCCTGTGGACCATGTCCCAGGCATATTTCATGCCAGCAGGATTTCCTGTGGATTTCTTTCTGTGGAATGGCAGCACTTAGGAGTGATATGGTTTGGAGTGCTTCAAGTTGCATGTGAAGGCTCATGAGCCTGGTAACACAATAGTCCTCTCTCTCACATTTTGCTTTTGCCTGTTTGGGTGTTTGGCTGCCATGGCAGCTCCAAGCTATCGCTGCTCCTGATTGCCAAACGTTTGGAGAGTGGGATGAGCCGGCACGCCTAGCGAGCTAAAAATGCCGCAGAGGATTGGCAAGTGAGCGGTGCTGGGGAGCGGTACTGGTGAGCTCACGGCTGGCACTGGCTTTCACCCCTTGGCTTGGGGAAGTATTTTGCAAGTTGCTGTTGCCTTTGGTGATTTCAGACTGGAGTACTCCCACCTCTGAGTCAGAACAGGGATGGTGCCCTGGCTGGCATCAGGCATTGTGAAGCTGCATGTTGTGTCAAGTGAGGGTTAAACCTGGGACCACTCTGAGGAGCAAAATCCTGTCTGTTAGCAGCCTGCTGGCACCTACTCCTTCTCAAGAGGTCGTGGCTGAGGTGAGGATTTTTCAAACAGAGCAAGATGGAGTGAATGGGTACTTTAGGAAACTCACAGCATTACATAGCTACAGCCACGTTTTAAGTGAAATGAATTTAATTCAAGGGGTTTCCATCCAGAACATCTTAAAAATGTCCTCTGTCTGGACCTATCTCCCATTCTTCATTTTGAGAGTGGTGGTGAGGAGTTATACAAGATGGGGTTTACATTCCAGCCAGCGATGGCTCTGTTTCAGCTGCAGGTAAGTAACCCAGCAGATAAAAGTTTGGGCTCCCCAGGGAGGGATGGCACCAAATTATAAATATACGGTCTGCAGATATTCTAATTAAGAACTCATCTTTGAAATAAGTCAAGCACTTTGACTGCCTGAGATGGAATTTTTACAAGCAGGGTGTGGTGTATCCGTGAGATAAAATCCAAATACTCAAGAATGTTTAGTTAAAGGACATAATGTACTCCCATAGAAGATTGTACTCAATGGTGAAAGAAAATATTCAATGCACAGAGTAGTCTAGTAAGCACTTTCAAAAGCCATGATTATTATTAAGTTTTTGACACAAAATATGCCAGGAATTCTCTTCAAGATCACTCCTGACATGAAGTAGATAAATTGGTTAGAAAAAGGAAAAAAAAAGGAGTTGTAAGGGTTTTCCTTTTTTATCTAAGTAACCAGTACTATCCAGAATTTGTTTTTCTCTTGAAAAGTTAAGTTAATATGGAATATACAGTGAATGCTGCCTTGCCTTTCACTGTACCACTTTGCAGTGAGGTGGTAGAAGTTGTCTGTGGCTCCTGTGCTCTGACACAAAATTTGATCTGAGCCTGTGAACAGCTGAATAGTCAGAACTCCCTCATTTTACAGGCAAAACACAATGATTTGTCTGCTGATTTACATAGTCAAAATGCTGTCTGTGCCAGATTTGCTCCCAAGAGTCATCTGTGTCCTTTCTTGACAAGATCTCAAGTAAACATTTTGAGTCTGATTTTCAAAGGCCTTGAGGCATACGTTGGGATTTTTAAATCCCCTTATGACTAACAAGTGTCAGACTGTCCTCTAAGGCAATCACTGGCTTGGTATTTTTTATACATCTCCATGTCACCATAATTAGGCACCAACATGCCCCTGAGTTATTTGTGTGCCTCGGTAACGCATGGAGCGTGTTGTTGTTTGCTTCCCATGGATCAGTTGGTTTTGTTGCTTTGGGATAACAAGCACAAGGTCCCAGTGCTGGTGCTGGCCACTGCAGGTGTCTGTCAGAGCCCTTTCATCCTCAGAGCCATAAGCAATTAACAACTTTTGTAAACCCCTCGGGGAATAGAAAGCCTCATTGACCAAAGCTCTGTAACTTCAGGGGGCATCACACTCTGATCAGCACCTCTCACACCTGGCTTCACACACAGCCAGTATTGTGAGGTCAGATGGTCCTGTGATAACCAGAAGGCAAGACTGGAAGAAGAGAGAAATGAAAAGCTAAAGGAAAAGACTGTAAAGGTGTTCACCACTGATGACAGGAAGAAGATGTAGGCATAAGTGAGGCAAGAGGAAGGCTCTTCCAGACACAGCAGGCCAAGTCCTTTGCAGCAAAGCTCTGGTGCTGCATAGCAAGAGTGAACCTGTGGCAAGTCCCATTGCATGCGACCTGCAGTGTATTCATAAGTGCTTTTCTTCACAGGGGCTCCCCAATGCTGCAAGTTTGTTTTAAACAGCAGAGCTGCCAGTGAGTCAAGGGGATTAGAAAGAAAAAACAACCCCTAGTGGGTCCAGCTCATGGGCATCTGATATCTGACCAAGAGGAGACAATGGGGAAAAAATAGTGTTAGCTGCTTTCGTCTTCCCTCTCTGGGTCTAATAGAGCAGAACAGAGGGCGTGTTCTCATTAGTAAGCAGTGATTCAACTCATCATGCCACAGTGGACTTCCTCTCTGTGCTGCTCTCAGCTTCTTTTTAGAAGGCAGCATCACCTTTTTGTTCAGATGGAAATATAATCCTTCCTTATGGTGGGCATATAAAGACATTGGCAAGCACCTGTTGGCCAGGTTGCAGTTAATAGCACAAAGCCATGCAATCACACAACAAACCAGACAGGGAGCCTACACTTTATAGCCTTGTTTTAGACAGCCGGTACTTCTTAAGAATAAATCTCAGCTGAATGGCTTTCTCACTTCTTGCATCTGTATAGTTAAAGCTAAACCTCAAACTAGCAGACAGATAATCAAAACTGAAAAGTAGAATGATTTGGCAGATGTTTTAAGGCTGCTATTGCTTCTATAAATCCAGCAAATGGAAGAATGCCCACTGAAAACTTTTCATTACTTTTTTTTTTTTGTTAGGAGAGCATATTTTGGAAAGGAGGGAGTTTCTCATTTTTGGGGTTCACATGAAGCTGGTCCCACAGAATAGCTCCATGAGCACAGCTGTAACATTAGCTTGTGGCCTCCCTGAGGAGGGGTAAGTCCAGGAGGGAGCCATCCTGGAAAGTATGCTGCTGTCAGCCAGAGAAGATTTCATGACCCTGAAAATGCAACTTCAGCTCTGATTTATGAGCCATCCTGGGGACAGGCCTCTGCTGTTTGGTGCAACAGCCCTTTCCAAATGAAAAATGAAGTTTCCATCAGCCAGTGCTTGGGGGATGCTCTCTCCTCTCTGTTAAAAATGATACCTCGCCCACGCTTAGCATGATGGACGCTGCTGTACATATCCCGGCTGTTAGGATGCTGAGATATTCAATCTGGCTTTCCAGCCTGAAGGCTTTAGCTGTCGGTTGGCCTTCAGTTTGGACTCAGTGTCTGCAGGCAAAGCAGAAGTTGGTTGTGGCCATGAGGAAGGAGGGGATGGAAAGCATTTCCACTCCTCTGCTGGTGCTGTCTCCATTCCCTTGGGAAAGAGGATGATGATACCAGCTCCTGATTTTCCTTTTCATTGGCCTCCTGTGGTTTCCCTTCTGCCTCCTTCTTTGCGACAAGGAAGTCAGTGGCATTGCTGTCACTGTGTGGGGTATCTTCTAGCTGTCCTCTGCTGGCAGCTGATAAGGCAAAGACCTTCTAGATTAGGGAGGATGCAGAGGCTTCCTCTTTATCATCTTTATCTCCAGCACTGTTCACAGAGCCATCCTTTCTGCTTCCCTTGTCAGGCTGGTTTTGCTGACCAGCAGCACATGCACCCTGACTGTCTAGAACCAGTGTGATGGAAGTCTCTTCAAGGTCAAGAAAAACGGTACATAAATGTCTTAATCCTCTCTAATTCCTCATTTACTTTACCTCAGGCCTCATGATGCATCCTTTTAACTTGGTGAACTGCCTGCATCGTGGATAGAGGTTTTTTTCTGCCTGTTGTCTAAAAGGGCAATTCATCATAATTTTGGAAGTGTACCTCCAAAATATGTATTACTACTTTTCAGGGAGGAATCAGGACTCATCCTTGGCTGTTAGAATGTGATACTTTTTCTTCCCCTTTCCACCTTTTTTGTCCTGTGCTTTATATTGCATCACTCCTGCTAAAGTTGCAGATGCTGTATCTCTTGGTCTGTCACAGAGTCAGAAGGCAGAGACAAAGCTGCAGATGCTTCTGGTTAGCCAGAAGAGGCTACCAGTAGTGCTAGCAATGGGTACCCACTTTTCTACAGAAAAATACAACATGGGTAGATCTTTTGCTTGCCTGAGATTACCAGACCTCAATTTAAAAAAAAACAACAAAACCCGAAACTCAAACCAAATCACATTCAAAGCAGCATTGGGGCACTCCTGAAGTTAAATGTCTTAGCCTGCTTAATTCAAGCACCTGCCTAGGGGTCTGCTGACTCTTAGTTAGTTTAGACATTTTTGAGAAAATGAGACTGGATGGGTGGCGTGTTGACAACTGGATTTAAACAGCTTTTCAGGGAGGTTCAGGAGATATGTGAGGCTGTGGTCTGGGCATGAACCACAGCTGTCACTTGACTTTTGGTTGCAGCTGAGAAGACCTACACCAAAAACTACCAATAAACAAATCTGCTCCAGACTTTCCAGATTATTGCATGTTAACTTGCACCCAAGATCTGAAGTGAAACACAGTTAAAATTAAAATGCAGCTTTACCAGAAGCCAGATGCTTCATTATGAGTTGGGCTAACCTACCTGCCAAATACTGCTAACCTGAATGAGGCAGGCGATTAATTTTTTACAAGTCTGCTTTGGCAACTAGACGTCTGTCCTATATTCCTAAAAGTAATATCTCAGGGCAAACAATTTTTTTTTATCAGTACTCTAAATTGCATAAAACATATATAATGAAAATTATGTTGCTTGCATTCTGTATGAAGATATACTGGGGCCAGTTCATATTTCATATCCCTTTCACACCAATCTAACTTCATTGGAATTTCTGGTTTCATACTTCCTAATTTTTATATGTAAGAAGAGTAAAAAATTACATCTGTAACACACTTTGTGATCTGGAATGTCAGTATGTCTGGTTATAATATAGATTTTCCATTTTAATTAGTCATTATTTCAACTAACAGGCTGAATCAGTGGAAAATATGGTGTCAAATTACTTAGTTGCTCTCTGAAAATACATTGCATCTTTCATTATGAGCAGGGGTTTATAATTTCTTTCCTTGTAAAGAATAACCCGAAATTTTCTTTGATACATGCCATGAAAGGGAGATAATTCATTACAGCATCTGCTACATACATGCACAGAAGTAAAATTTGTTGCATGCTGTCAGTGCACTGAAATCAAGTAAATTTTCTCCTCCCTCCACATGTTTAAGAAATAATTTACCAGGAGTTGCATATTTTCACTAAAACAGTTGAAACATGCTAGTGATCAATTTACTTACACATGGTAAAAATAATATAGGTTGCAGACAGATTTGTAATACAGTTTTTAAACACCTGTTTTTAATGTTTCAATACCCAATAAAGCAGAGGAACTCCTGCTTTTGGTTTTCATGCAGACGTTATGCACACTGGGATTTAAAAGTCTGCTGCCTAGGTTTCAAATGCAGTAAACAGCACTTGCAGGCACAATGTGGGTACGTTTTGGGGAGTTACAGACACTGGAGTCTCCCTCAATGAGTTTTTGCCTTTTGGGACACTGATAATGTGGTGTTACAGCTAAATGTGAATCCTGGCAAAAACTCACAGTCCTCACGAGAAAGAGAAGTGCTCCCTCGCCACTTGCAATCCTACTCATGTAGAAATTCCTCTGGTCCGGTGCTGTATAATGTGAGGGGGAAGAAATGTAAAAGAGATGGTGCAAAGCGATCTGTTACAGTGAAACCAAGCACTTAAATACATCCTTAAACTTTCATAAAGCGGGATTAAATGTTGAAAATGTGCTTAAGTTTGCTACCAAGCAAGAATACATTGATTAGCTGGCAATTAATTGTGCAATGTATTGTCACTAAGGTTACTTGGATGCAAAATCTGGAGTAAGGCCCTTTTGCTGCCTTGCCATGGGGGTTGCAAGAGATCGGGTGTCAGGTGTGAGTGTGTTTCGGGGCTGCCAGCTGCCTGAAAATAGCATGATAAAGGGAAGCAAGTTGCAGTGACTGCATTCAGTTCTTGCAGGCCTGTCTGCTGCTTTTCAGGGGATCTACTAAGTTTTCCCTCTTAAAAATCTGATGCTTTTTGGGCATCAGTTGCAAGCTCCCTGTATATTACTACTTCCTTCTGATGGTTTTCAGGTGAATGCTACTAACTGGATCCTGCTCCTCTGTCTTCAGTCCCTTTGATTTTTGGGATCACTTAGGATGACTGCATCTTGTTTTTTGTTCTGCCCCCATTGTGCCTGTCCACATGTAATGGCCGTAAAGTCTCTGAAGCTTTTACTGGATGTCTCGATAGTGAGTCAGGCATGATGATACTGGAGCCATGCTTTCTATCACTGTCCAAAATCTTCCCATTGCTTTCCTCTGTCTTTGGGCAAATTGTACCTTTCTTCATGTCATCTGAACCTGTAGTTTAGACCGTTCAGTGAAGTGTGCTATATTTAGCTGCTTGCTGTCCCTGTGTCTGCATGAAAACAGCAGTATCAGCATGTCACGCATGTTCAGCACAGGGCATGGATGCCCATACTTGCTGTGCTTAATAAACCACACGTTTCTGTCCCCTCTGCTCTCTGCCCGTGGAAAGACAGTGCCTTGCCTTCGGAAGCCCGCAGCCATCGTGACTGCACAAACAGACAAATAGCTAGAAGGGAGTGGGGTGGGAGAGAGATCACGTTTCATTCCTGGAGGGCTGTTCAGAGATGAGCTGTACATGAAGCCCAGGCACAGCTCACGCACAGAGGGTTAGTCCAGAGTTTTCATCCCTCTCAGCATTTTCACCTGAGGCGGCTGCTTGGTTTAGCACTGCAAGCAGAGACACCTGAGCCCAAGATGGTTGCGACATGTCAGGATTAAGAAGCTGGAGCAGGGCTTGCACAGTGTTGCATGTACTCGCTGGCGGCCAGGACTCCCAGCGCCTTGGCTCTCCTGCATGCCCACGCTGGGATGCAAGGCTTTGCTCCTGAGCACAGGCAGAGAAGGGATGCAAGTGCCTGTTCTGGATGAGACCGACCATTGCCAAGGCAAGCACCGATGCACAGGGCAGCAGGGCATTGAATGCAGCCATGGGGAAGGGATGGAGCTGGGTCAAGGGATGGATGCTGTGCGGGTGCGGCCAGCAGCGTGCCGGGGACAGCAGGCAGCACCGGGGCCAGCGAGGGGCAGAGCTCCTACTGCGTCCCCCACCCCCCCTTCCCTGCATATGCTGGCCTGACATTTTGTTGTTATGATTGCTATGGAAATAATTTCAATATGTTTTGCAGCTCTAAGATGCTGTGTCTTGCATTGTTTGGCTGGAAAGCTGCTTGACTGGTTTTGGAGGGTGGCTATACATGCAGAAATACTAGCTGATTTTTTTTGTGGTGGAAAGTAGGAGATTCACAGCATGGTTTTAATTAGAACCGCTCATTTAGTCTTTCATTGCAGTGTGTTCTTTAGTTGAAAGATAATTTAATTTTCTTTGTTTTGGAAGATTTTCGTGCTTGTCTGTGTGAAATGTCTTTATTTACTGTGCTTCATTGTGCTTTATGCATAGCTTTGATTATGAGGAGAGTCAAAAACAAGACTTCCCTGGGCTGTATTATCTTCTACCTGCTGTGGTTTTTATAACATTCTCACTGGTATATATGTACCAAGTGTCTGCATTTCTAGGACAGAATCACCAGAGAAAATTGGCAGAGCATGCAGGGTCAGATTTAGCTGTAAAACTCTTAGTGACTTGAACAGGAATAGCATGTCTAAAAAGTTGTGAAGTGCTGAAGAAGTGTAACTGGTATGGGTCAGTTTGGTGTTTCATCTTGCAGAAGTCCACGGAAGATATCACTTGTTGAAAAAAAGGCAAAACCCAAAAAAAATCCTGCCTCCTCTTGCAGAACTCCATATTAAGATCATGTAACACCTCCTGTTCAGTGAACAGTATTTATTCTAGTTGTAACACAATGCAGCATGGATCAGTCTTTGTTTATATGTACAAGAATATTTAGATAGTGCCTGTCATATAAGAATTTAAAAAAGCTACATAAATATGTAAATCTCTCCCCATAGGTGCAGGAACTCATAAAATTGCTCAGAATATGCAGCTACAAAAAAACCAATAAACCAAAAAGAATTAGAGATGGCATTTTTTAATCAATCCTTAATAATCCTGGAATAATTTTCTAAATTAGTTTCAAATTAATTTTCAAGCACCTCTTTTGCAGTTATGTTGTTTTCATTATGTGGGCTTTTTGTGCTGTAGCTCTATTCTGCAACAATATAATATTTTTCAATATAGACTCAAATATTGTTACTGAATACAGGTTATACAGTGTTATGGACCACAGACTGGCATACAGTTGTAGAATTGTATGCAAGCTCCACCCATAGCTACAAACTTGAGCTTCCACGGACAAACAAATTTATACCACAACTTGCAGACACATGTGCTAGCATCTAAGTACACAAGTAATCTCAAGCGCATGTCCTGAATACATCAAAGCCTCATTTTCTAATCTCTCACAGTTGTGAGGAAAACCTTAAAATATGTGAACTGACATTGTCCCACTGCTGGCTGCAAGAGCCCCAGTTGAGATGGAGGCAGGGTAGAGAGGCTTTGCAAAGAACAAGGCAGCGCAGTCAGAGCTGGGCTATGGCTCTGTAGTTTTGCTGTCCTAAATGAAATCCCTGAAATTCTTAGCTCAAGTAGATTTTACAGGGGTGGTTTCTCTAATCACAGGGGAGCATTAACCTGGAAGCCTGTCTGTAATAGCAGATGTTTGTAAGAAAATGGTCTGGTGAGCAAAAGAATTCTTCCTCCAGTTTGAGTAAAAATAAAAATATGATGAAATTTGGCCTTTGGGCTCTCCAATTTTTACCAATTTCTCTTTTCCCATTTCGTAGTAGAAAAAGGTGTGTAATACACATTTGAATTTAATGTAAAAAGCGGTCATTAACAGGAATAGGGCTCAGGATTCTATTTTTATTATGATTTTAGTGTGCAGTCCAATTTTGAAACAATGGCAGCAGCAAGGCCACTGAAATTGTATGTGATGGGACTAGGAGGGGTTGCTGCAGTCTTTGCAGGTCACTGAGCTGCTGCACTGTGACACCCTTCTGAGGCAGGCAGGGAGGGGCGAGTAGTTCCATGGCAGGAACAGGGAGGGAGGCTGTGGAGGGTCAAGTGTCTGTCTCCCATCTGTGACCACCTCCTGCCCAGACTGCAGAGAGGCTGACTCCAGCACCAGGGTAAAGCAGGCCCCCAAAGTCAGGGTGGAGAAGCCAAAGCACTGAATTTAAGGTGTGGTGGAGCTGACTTTGATTTTTCCCTCTGGGAGGGAAAGGGGCTGCAAAGTACCACTGTTGGAGGCAATGGTCTCATAACCCTGCTGTGGAAAGCTGTGGGTGGCTGTCCAGAATGAAATGCCTGATGGTGAAGTGAGGAGTGGTGTGTCTGTAGTGGGCTCAACCTCTGCTGGGGCCTTCCCCAAGAGCTCTGCTCCATGTCTCTTTTGGGCAAAGCATGGCATGTGCCTCAACAGCACTGCCCTGGGTTCATGGGACACTCAGGCTTTGAACTGCCACCTGGGCAGGTGACAGGGGCAAGTCCACAATTTAGGCTTTATTACATGTCTGCTACTGAACTAATTGCCTTAGTTTCTCTCTGTAATCAGGGAAAGGCTTGTCGGTGTAGAGTTTAGTGAGTTATTAATTTTATTCTGATGTGAACATCTGAAGATGCTTGGGTAAGTCCCAGCTTCAGAGTGCCTGTCTCATTTTGCTGGCTGTGACGGCATCCAAGGTGATTAGACCCTGTTGTTGTCCAGCCTGTATGTGTTAAAAGTTCGGTGGCATTAATCACCTGGCTTTTCCCTTTTCCTTCTAACTGGATGTGCTGCGTGCAGTTTTTTCTAACTGTGTTCAGCAGGCTTTAAGGTCTTACCAGTTTGCCAAGACTGAGATGTACTTCTTAGGCTGGATATCCAGGTAAGGCTAGAGTATAACTGGGAGGAGCAGTGCCTTTTAAGACCTTGGCATTTCTGTCTCTGTCTTGGAACTTGACCTATACTCGAGCCTCATGTTTGAAGTCAGCAGGTTGATAGAGACACAGTCTTGGTTTGGGTGTGAAAGCACAGGTCCTGGTCACCATCACCTCCTCCTCATACCTCCCTTTGAAGGAGAAATTGTTAATCAGCATCCTCACCAGTTCTCAATTGTGCACTGACATCCTGCTCCACTGACTGCAGCAGGGTGTCATCCATTTGCAGCAGCAGATAAGCTACTCTATAAAGCTTTTATTGGCAAGTTCTGTTATTAATATTTTCAACATTTTACTTGACTGTCTTACTGGCTTTAAGCAGGGTTGTGGTATTAGCTTGTCAGTATTCCAGTCAGAAATTCTAGTGCAACAGCTGGTTGCTAAATAATATTACTCAACATGACAATATTTAGAATGATTGATTGAAAATAGTCCCTGTATATTGAGAAAGTTTATTTAGGAGTGTTTCATGTTTATTTTATTTACTTGCAGTTGGAGAGCTCAAGCCTTTCAGTTCATTGTAGCAGTCATGGCAAAGCAGCTCGTGTTATGCTCATTGATCAGTGTTGTCTGTTCCATCCATTTGGGTTTTGGGGTTTTTTTGTTAAAAATAGAAGTGACATCAACCAATGGCATCACCCTCAAGCAACTCACCATGTGGAATCCAATCTCCCTAGATTTCTCATAGTTTAATCAGACTGTTCTGGAGGTCAAAACCTTGAATCCGAGCTATAAGATATATTTATTGATGACCTATTTTTATTGCTGCATTGGGATGCTTTCCATGGAAGACATGCTCTCAGATAAAACTGCAGCAAAATTGGAATGGTAGCACCAGGTGGATCAAAGGTGGCTTGGGGATGTAGCGTTGGACCAAAAGTGTAAAGTGACCTGGCAGAGCCACTGCTCCTTTCTGCTCTGAGATAGAATCCAAAAAGAGCATTTTTATGAATCTTGTGCATGTGACAACAACACTTCTTTAGGGTTGAAACAACAGAAGCAGAACCTGTCTTGAGGAACATGCAGATGACACTTCTCTGACTCCAAAGAGGAGTGGGGTTGCATCAATCTGCTTTATTCCCCAAGGAACACAGGTGTAAATTGTGCAATGATTCAAACCAGGGGTCTGTTAGTGCTGCATTTTCATAGTGAAGAACGGGTTACCTGGCCTCCTGGAGCTGTGGTTACTGGCTTTTTATTTGTGAGAAGCAGAAGCACAGATTGATTAAACATAAAGAAGTCTGGAAATATGTAAAAAGTTTCTGCTCCAATCAAGTCATGATCTCTGATAAAGCAAGAACTCCCTGGCAGAGCTGGAGATGGGAGCTCAATCACTCCAGGCCCAGCTCCCTGCTCCTTCACATGCTAAGACATCCTTGCTCTGCACTTTTACAAAATGCTTTGAAATGCTTTCCTTTTTTTAAAATTCATTCCTACATTTTTTAAAAAAACAGCCAAAAATGGACAGCAGTACTGTGAAATTTGGAAGCTATCGATATTCTTGTGATTTTCAGAAGAAGTGTGGAGGTTTATTTCAGACCTTCTGCCAGCCTCCCTTCCTGCTGCCTCCTTTCCCCAAACACAGAAAGCAGTCAGGGCTTGACTCATGGACTGTCTGATTATAATAAGTTTCACTTGGGACATACAGCCGTATACTATGCTAGTGCACTACATGCTTTGTCAGCCTCAACCATTGGGTTTTCAGTGCCTGCTCTGTGCTGTGGCTTGTGACTCCAGTGGCTAAATAGATAACAAAATGTCTCATGTAAGATTTTTCGTGGTCTTTTTAGATGAGTTCTTGGCAAATCAGAGAAATTAAGAATTGGAAGTGTATCTATAGTAATTTTCATGGCAACAGAACAGTAAGTGCAATATTCGTATTATGAATATGGCTCAGTATTTATAGCTCTCCAAATATTTACAGAGATAAAGCCTTTAAACATAGCCCCAGCTTTCTGTCTTCAGCGGCAGTTTAAATAAATGTCATTTTGATAGAAGTTAAAATTGAGGGGAAAGGCAGCCACTTCTAGTCTAATACTGTCTCACTGGTGTCTCTGAACTCCAAAAGTTTTATGCCTGAAACTGTGTTGTCCCTGTTCCATATGAGCCAGTGTTCATCTTGATGTGTACCTCAAGAGCACCTTAATCAGATAACTCCTGTGGGTAGATGGGTGCCCCCTTGTCCTCAAATTTGCAAGGGCAAGAATTCAAAGTCATGCTGCTGCTGAAGCACTCGTGAGCCACCGAGTTAAAATGTGGCATTGAGGGTGTGTCTCAGATTGGAGGAGTCACTGAGGGATGTTGGCCGTGGCGCTGTAGCATGGCTGGGATGGGCACTGGTGAAGGGCATCACGCTGACGGCACCTGACACACACCCGCGGATCCCAGGCCAGCCTGTGCTCACCACAAACAGGAGCGTGCTGGGTGCGAGCGGTGCGTCAGCGGCATGGCAAAAGGCAGGTTCACAAGTACAAGCTTGTCCGGGGTATCTGCCTAAGAACATGTAATAAATTCCTGCTACAAGGCTCTTGTGATAATTTATTTTTTTTAACTCATGAGTGACCATGAGTTTAACTCATTGACTGTCCAAACTGAAAGCTGTGATGGATGCTGAGGGCAAATGTTTGAGTAGAAACGCCATAGAGTGAGGGGGTGGGTAGTTTCAGGGAGGGCACTGTTGTGGTGGACTTACCCCAGACCTGGATTTATAATCCTCGGATGAGGCAGCAAGGATCAGGGGAAGAACATTTCTTTGGTCTCATGGTAGATGTCATGAGAGCAGTAATGGTTTCTCAATGTCCCAGTGAGTAAGGTGCCCAGGACTTACAAATTCATTCTGTTAGTAGCACCTTTTCTGATGGGCACCCCCTCTTGTGAGTCTAATAGTTTTAGGAGGAGTGTGACTGGGTTGGTTCTTACGTATGTGTGTTTTTGAGGAGGAAAATCCTTTCTAGAAATAGGGAACAGTGTCTTGCAGCTGTTTAGACAAGGAGATTTCATGGCTGTGCTGAGAGCCAGCAGCCATGAAGGTTGTTTTTCCCTGGATAGAGACTGAAATTACTTGTGAGCCAGTGACTGAGTGTACAGCATCTCTATTACATTAAGATTAATAATTCCGCAGCGTATTTGCAGCTGGAAGTTTTATATAGATCTTTATTCATCATGATGTGAACAGCTGTTCTTTTGCTGCACTGTTGAGTTAAGGTCCAAGTGGCAGCACTAGAAAGTGCCACATAAAACACACTCCTGCTGTTTCCATTCACTGTTCTCCCGTCCAGCTCTAGTCCTCAGCCCAGGTTTGGCCCTTTGCAGGAGCAAGCTGTCTTATTTTTATTTGTGGACCAGCTCTGGCTACATTTAGATCTTAAAACAGAGTTTGAGTTAATTCGAGGAAAATCACTTTCAGAAAGAACAAATAAATCCTGAAAGTAGCACAAAAATCTGTAGGAATTCCTGTTACAATTTTAGTTTAAGTAAGTGAAGGACTATGGGGTAGTAGCATGTTTCATGGCACAGAGCATAATTTATTCACCTTTTTTGCTTAACTGCATCAGATGAAGTGCAGCAAAATCTGTCACAGCCAGAGGGTCACCTCTGCTCCTAAGGCAGTGTTTTATTTTCTGTTTTGTTGTTTTATGAGGGGCTGTTCTGGTTTGCTGTGTTTTATTTTTTCATTCTGAAGTCTGTCTGCTCTGCTGTTTTGAATAAGATGCTCCTCTTTTTTTTGGCTTGTGCTCTCACAGGAGTGTCCAAGCAGACCAAGTTTAGCACCTGAATACTCACTGACAAGGAGTCTGGAGTTAAGCTGTGTGCCTCCTCTGAAAACTGGCACCTCCTATTGCTTGCCTGGTTGCTGGCAAAGGGAAGAGTTCCCCGGTCATCCTGGTCAGGATGATGTGCCTCTCAGTCCTAGGTACACAGAAGCTTGTGTCAAGAGATCTGGAAGGAGCGAGGGTCACATGGGTGGTATGGCAGTGACTGAAATGCATACAGGTGCCGAGCGTGAGCTTGAAGGTGGAGAGAAACAGCTGGAAAGAGACAGTCATTCTGCAACATGCAGAGCATGACACGTGCCAGTGGTGTGTCAGCGCTCTGTTGATGCTGCCTGTCTGGCTCATGGGCACTGCCAGGGCTGCTTGCTTCTTGTGCTGTGGGGATCTGAATCCCCAGAGTGGGGGCTGCCAGCCCCTGCCTGGCTCCTGCCCTGTAGCACAGGGTACAGCTGCCTGCTTGTGCCCCGCTGCTGCCCTGTAGCATGCCCTGCACCTCTGATCTGCAGGAGGAGTGCCCAGCTTCCCTCTGGAGCAGAGGAGTCGAGGAGAATTCAAGCTCGTTCTGTAAACCAACTCCCATGGCACCTGGAGTTTGGGAGAGGAGCTTGGGAGGAGAGCCGCCACAGTCCCCTGCCTCAGGGCATCTGAGGTATGTTTTTCCTCAGACCTCCCCCAGCAAAAGGGTTCAGGGCCAAACTGGATAAGAACAGGCATAGGGCATTCTGTGATGGAAGGGGCAGTCTTTTCCTGACTCTTTTTCCCAGAGGTGTAGGTTGCTGGCTCCCTGAGCCTTCAGCAGCAGCTCCCTGGGCATTTTCAGCCGGTGGCAGGGCAGCTCGGTGGCTGCCCAGGCGAAGGTCAGGCAGGACCTCTGCAGCGTACACCAGAATAGATGCCCCAGTCTCCTGACCTCATCCCCTGTGCCTGTGCTTCACATGACAGTCATTGCCCGCAAGATCAGCTTTTCCCTCCTGCCGTTCAAACCCATGATGCAGTGGCTTACGTCTTCTGTGCTTCTGCATGGGAGCCGAAAGCAAATTCTTTTTCTTGAAAATCAGATTGATGACACTATTTTTATGCATGCTCAGTGCTAACAGCTGAAATCAATACCCAAAATGTTTGTGCACTTCTTTTGTGGTTTAAACAGCTTGATCTTTGATTGGTTTTTAAAAAATCAGGACAGTGAGCACTCACTGATGGTATTTTATTGAGGCTGTATATTGGGTACACTTTTAAAACTTGACAATTTTTGTTTCATTTTATCGTTCATTATGTGCAGTTCCTGCAAGAAAAAAAAATACCTGCTGCTTGAGAAAGTTAGCAGTAAAGCTATTTGGTGTGTAGCTCCAAAACTCTAGCTTAAAGACACAAGCAGCACTTGTCTTGACTTTTAAAATGTCACTATTTTATAGATTTTATTCTGTTTGACATTTTTTGAAAGCATGGCAATTACTTCCCAAAGCATTCATGGTAATAAAAGGGAAAGAGGCCCCATTACACCAGACTGGGTTGCTAGTCTTCCTAATGATTCTCACCAGACTGACTCGGGTATTCTTGATCAGTTCTGGGAATGCAAATAGGACAGACTGATGTGGAAGACGTTGCTGAGCATAAGCACTGCAGTACCTGCTTCAAAGCAGCATGGCCGTCAGTTACATGGTCAGATAAGGAAATGTAGTTATTGTTATTATTATTTTTAGAGGTGTAAATGGGTGTGTTTACTTGTTGTCTTTATTATATACCAAGCACAAAAACAGGCACACACACAAGAGGTATTGCTGATAGGGATGTTCCCTGTGGCATTCTTTGGCACATCATTATCGTTAAGGAGGCAGCCCCTACTGGCTCAAGGGTCTCAAGCACAAGCTGCTGACTAGTTTTGAGAGTGAATACTAAGTCCCTGGTCATGCCCTGCTTCATTATTAGTGGGAGCTCAGGCCTTAATACATTGGGACAGGCTAAGGCCTAAATTATACCCCAATGTCCATTTAATGTGTTTGCAAAGAGTCTGGCTCTGGAGGAGTGTACCACAGAGGGTGTACCTGGCTGGTTTTTGCAGTCCTTTCCTCAAACTCCCAGTAAGTACGGTTGAAAGCTATTACACAGTATAGCTCCCTTTCTTCCTGACTGATGTCATGGGTGGTGCAGAGGGTGTATCTGGCTGGTGTGTCCCGTGAGAACAGGACCATTCTTTCGGTGGCCTCCAGGAGCCTCTCCAGACAGAGGGCTCCTTGTTATGACAGGTAGCTTTCTGAGCATTTCAACAGATGCTTGGGTATGCCAAAAACATAAAGCACTTGGAAAGGGAGCATGCAGGATATTTCAACTGTGTTTCTTAAAATAAATGTTGTGGCTTAAATAATAGAAGTTTTCCTCACAGACTGTAGAGTAACCACTGAAGCTGAAATAGCATTTGACTTACGGGATGTGACGTTTGCAAAATTTCCTCAAAATTTAGTAACTATAGCAAAGTTTGGGGAGGTTTTGCTTTTTTTTTTTTCCCTAGAGCTTATGTTCGAAACACCTCATCTCCTTTTCCAAGTCTGTTCAATTCCAGTTGCCAGATTTAATAGATGTGCATCAGGCACACATTTAGAATCCAGGCAGCCTCAGTATGCTCACATCTGTGATAAACCTGAGGTCATCATAGCTGTAGGACTGAATCAGATAGTACCTTGCAGTCAGCTGATGGCTGTGGGGGGATGACAGCCCTGTTTCCCTCACACTTTGCTGTCTGCTAGAGGAAGATTCTTGGTGTTCAGTGCCATGGCACCTGGACACATGAAAACATCCAGCTCCAGTGCGCAGTGCATCTCCTCAGGAAAGGCTGGGGTTTGCTTTGGCACCCTGCACTGAGATGAGCAGCAACCTACTGGTGAGAATCAAGATGTGTTGGTGGGAGATGGCGCTGGGAAAGTGATGACAGAGAGGTGTAGGAATCCCAGGGAAGGCTTGATGCAGTGGCTCAGCCGGTGCGGCCTTTCCCTTGCTCTTGCGTAAGATGGTGTAGGTGATGAAGAGCTTAACTGTGATCAGTCCTGTTCTGGTGTTAATTACCAGTGACTGCATCGCTTTTGATAGAATTAGAGGAGTGTATAATAGGCCCACAATTAAGTCTGATTTTGATCTTAGCAGCTTCAGACAATAAAAATGAAAATATCATTTGAGATGAGTTCAAGTATTTTTAACAATGTTGCTCAAAGAGGAAAAGAACCAAGCAGTCAGCGGCTGGTCAGAACAAGAGAATATGACCTACTTTCATTTCAGAACCAAACACACTTGGCCACACAGGTCTTATTTGCATACTTAAGTTTTTCCTGCGTCTTTCCTTTGTACCAAACCAGGTGACTGCTGTACCAGTGCCTTTCTTTGGGAAGAGAAACTCATTCAAAAGCATTGTGCTCCTGATCCTTTTTTGCAGCTAATTCCTTTTACAGTTTTCACAGCAGGGGAAAGTACAGCTCTTTCTACTTGGATCTATGTACTGCCAAGCAAAGCATGCTTGGTAGGAAAGACACATCCTTTATTATGAATGCTGTAGCTGAGAGCACCTTTGTCACCCGTACTCAGCCACTGAGTTATTAAGAGCTTTGGACTGTGTTACACAGAGAAAAAGATAAAAATAGGGTGTCTGACGCATGCATCCTATGTTGCATGCCAGGAAACTGAATCGCTGTTCCACCGAGTACAGTACCTCAGAGCATACATGGAAAATATGCATGGATATGAACATGCGAGATCTTTCCTCACCAAGAAAAATGCTCAGTCACCCTTTTTTCCCATCCTATTTTGCACCGATCCTGTTCAATATTCCCTCTGACTGCTGGCAAGTCTAACAGCCCAACATACTGCAGCTCTGCTTTTGCTGCCACTACTCCTTACTGTGGAACATGCGACAATAATACCACTCTCGCATGTTTTGAGGGAGCTTTGGTATATTCTTATTGCACCCAGCTGACAGTAAGCAGGATCTTGCCCATTCTCCAGCATGGCAGCATGCTGAAAACTCCCAAGGCTCAATGATGTCTGTCACAGAAATTGTGCACTGACTGCATTATCTAAAATAAATCATTCACAGTACGTGCCCCTTTAAATGTTAATCCTTGCATCGCTTTCTTTTATTGCTTCTGTTGGCAAACATGATTATGTGACATAATATAAAAGTAAATAATGTGATGCAATGGGTAAAGCTCAAAGGAAAATACAAATTGGAGATCAGATGCCTTCTAACACAGAATATGACATAAAACTTACAGTGACGTGAGTATGAGTTTTGCTTATTTTGAGGGCAGCAAATCACCCTATGTAATCATAAGGTGATTACATGAGTGTTTCTGGATGTTTCTAGCACTTTCTAAGTCAGGGAGTAAGTAACCGTGGGTAATGGATCCAAAGCAAAATACAGCATAGCTCTAGGACAGGGCCTTTAAAAAAAGCAAACATGAATTTAGCCTGAACATCACAAACCTTAAAAAAAATGCAAAACATACATCTGAGATCTTATTTATTTTCCAGCATGTGAGCACTTTTCAGGGGAAGGCAGGTGTGCAAAGCTGAGGACTATGAGTGTTTGATTGCCTCCTGGTAGGAAACCTGTGGGAAAAGCACAAGCTGAGACTCAGCAGCAGGTTACAAAGTATGGCAGCAGCCAGGTTCAGATTTAAAGATAAAGACTAAAATAGCAGAACCCAATGCAAGACCCATGTTTTTGGTCCTCTTTGCCCGTATTCAGTAAAACATATGGGTACCTTGGTGTGTGATTTTGCTTTTGCTGAATTGAGGTTTGAGTTACTCTCTAGTCTATTTTTACATTTTAAGCGGCCTTGTAATTCAATATGTGTTTGTTTTAATTTTACACTCTCCATAAAAAGCACCCTCCATGACGAGTTGGAGAAGTGACCGCTGGCAATGCATAGAAATTCATTTGCCCAGCATGTCACACTGTCTTACTTTTCCCCCGCAAACCCACGTGCTGGTCTTGACCAAAAATACCCCGGGATACCTTGTGTCTCCTCTGTTACCTAAGCTTTGCTGCTGAGGCTCTGGAAATGGTGGGGTGGGGAAGATTAGCCTGGGACAAATCCAGGTCACTCCACCAGCCCTGCTCACACACACTGTTGGAATTAATGAGCAGCCAGGGCTGTCATGTGGGGAGACGGGGTGGTGATGAATAGGACAGTGGCTTCCCTGTGGCTACTGGCTGTACCAGGAGCACATCTGTGATCGCCCACTGGCAGCTCAACCTGCATGTCTGTGTCTGGGGGAGAAAGCCAGAAATCTCTTTTTGCAGCAGTGCTGATGTGTGTGTCAGGCACTGACAGGTGCTCCATGTGGAGCTGAAGGGAGGTTCACAGCCCATGGCACCCTGCTGAAGGCAGTGTAAAGGCATGGCTCTGCTTTTCTCTCTCCGTTGTTTTGCTGATGCTGCAGATTTTCAAACTGCCACAAATGTGTTTTCAATTTGGCAATGCTGGTATGGAACTCCCCATGTTGTATCATGTCGTATAGTATCGTATCATATCATATGTCACAGCCCCCTGGCTCTGAGCTGCCTTTGTATGGTGTCTCACAGGAATGCAGAGTTGATAAAATAGTGTAGTGCTAGAAATGAGCTTTGTCTTCCTCCTGTCCCTAAATCCTTCCAGCATTCACATGCCTTAGGTAAGGGTATAAAACTTGCCTCACCAAATCAAACAAATTAAAACGCTTCTGTTCTCCTCTTGGCTTTTGTAACCAAAGTGTGGGGTGAAAAATCTGCAGTATGCTCAATTAGTGGTGGAAGATGTGTCTAGGCCCATCATCCTTCCTTGTTCATGCATTGGTCACTGTGGTACCTGAAACTTTGCCACTGGGAATTGCTGTTGCCATTCAGCATGTTTGATAGCGGAGGGAGGGCTTCGGGCTTGTGTTAGCACCCACCAGAATTTTGCAGGGTTTAAGGAGTAAAAGTGACTCAAGATCTTTAATAGCATTCCTGGTGTCAGATGGTAAAATACCCTAGAGAAATAAGAAGAAATTGCTTTGTAAGATGTAAGGAGAGTGAAAACAGACAAAATACAAAACACAAGCAGCATTTGATATGGGTTTCACCACTTGCTTTCAGCTTTATTTAGCTTTGAACCTGCATGCACCATAAAACTAGTGTTGCTCCTCACCAAATTATGATAAATTTGTCATATTCAGTGATGGTGAATAACTCATGCCCAAAACCACCTGAACCATTCACAGAGGAACCTAAACCTACAACAAAGTGAGCAGGTTTGTGCTAGGGTGGGGCATCTCGTGGGACAGCCCACCTTACCCACCTTCCTCTCTTCTATGGTTGCTGCATCCTCCCTTCCCTTGGGACAAGGCTTCACCACCAACCACTACAAGATAACTGGTTTTGTGAGACTCATTTTCAGATGGCAGCCACAAGTGGGACACTGCCTGGGGACTCCACAGCAGTGGGAACCCTGAGTAGCTTTTGCAAGAGATGGTGCGGATGAGGTCAGGCTCTGCTTCCTCTGCAGCCTGTGGCAGAAATAACTCTTGTTGTCATCAGAGCAGTCACTGTAATGTGGATGAGGTTCAAGCCAGGCCCAAGAGCTTCAATGAGATTTTTGTGCGATTATAACAAGAATTTGACACACATGGTGAGCTACTGATCGTGTATATGTGATCTGTCTCCATGCTGTCCCAGGAGGTATTTACCAGCGTAAAAATCAGCTAATGAGGGGACGGGTCACGAGCAGCAGACTGCGGCTGCATGAGGGATGTCCCAGGAAGCATGGGGATGGATGAGCTGTGTCCTTTCCACTTGCAAACTCCGTCAGTTTTGCCTCCCTCAGTACTGTGAAGGAACGTGGAGTTCATTGTGGATTTTTGCTGAACTGCAGCAGAATTTGTGCAAAGTTTTCTGTGGATATAGCAGGAGTGCACAAAAGCTCAGCCCATCTAAAGTGCCTCGGGTCCTTTAGGATAATGAGACGTTTTGTGAGTGCACCTTTTTATTGCACCAATATTACATTACAGGAAAAATGGAAGGGGGGAACTTAACACATAGCACCTGTCACAAGTTCTCTCCTTGAATTAGGCTCTCCCGCTTATAAAAATTTAATTGATTCCTAGCAGTTTATGTGCATGGTGCTCAGTGGGCGTTTTCTGTTCTCTTGCCAGCTCCATGGTTACTTAGAAAGCGAGCCACTCACGCTGCAGCTGTTCATTGGGACTGCAGACGACCGCCTGCTGCGACCCCATGCCTTCTACCAGGTTCACCGGATCACCGGCAAGACCGTTTCCACCACCAGCCATGAAACAATACTTTCCAACACCAAAGTCCTGGAAATTCCTCTTCTTCCAGAGAACAACATGAGAGCAATGTAAGACTGAGTCACCATATCTGACTCCTAGCAGTTTCCTCTTGGTCACCTCACTTAATTTCTTTGGCGTTTGTTTCTTTTTTTATGTACACAATTTTCCTTTCCCTATCTTTTTTTCCCCCTAAATTTCTTTCTGTAATAGTAGGTTTTCACAACTTTGCTGAGACAAATTGCCCCTAATCAGCTTAACAGCAAAATGAACTTCACAAATATTTATGACAACTGATTGCTTTCATTCTAGGGTTTCAGCCAATGTGCTTATTTGCCATTTAAAATAAGTATCTCAGTTACTGAGCTGTAAATATCTCCTACCTCAGCTCCTGCATTTAGTTTCTAAATATGACACCTGTTGCTCCTCTACGCACTAGCACAAGGAACAGAGCTGATTAAAATTTATCTTTGGATGTCAAAGGAAACTCTTAGAGAGCATTTCCAAGTACCCTCATGGTTTTTCTGAGACAAATAAAATTGCTCGTTTCTCACATAATAAACTCAGCATTTTTCATGGCACTTGTTTAGAAGCAAATCTTCTAGAACTAAGAGCTACCTCTGAGAACCTTTATTCAAAGGTGCTGCAGTTTACAGATTGAGTTGTTAAACTGGGCTAAGTTCAGTGTTATGCAGAAAAGCAGGCATGGTTGTCTTAGGATCTGTGAGTTATCTGAGTGATAATTAAGTGTCATGTAGGTCCATTAAGAATCTGTAAACGTTGTTATAGGATGATATATAAAGGTTAAAATATCCTTCTATGTAAGTGACATACACAAGACTCTCCACATTATTTAATCATGACCTCTCTGTCTCCCTCCCTCAAATCAACCCAGCCCTTAACTGAGTTGTCTCCCCCCCCTCATTCAAATCATCCTAACCCTTATCTGAGGTGTCTGCCTTGGGAGGAATTTCTGTGTGCTTGCGTGCAAGTGCAGCTCTTGATGTGTGTGTATAAATATGAATGTATTCATATTTATATATAGATGCATGCACCTTTGTGTGTATATATAGGAAGACAGACAGAAAGCAAGCAAGAAATCCTGGCCCCCACCAAACCAAATACCATGGGAAAATCACAATTTCACTCCTTGTTATTCATACAGTTTTGCATGCCTTAATGAAGTGGAAAATGGTATCAGACACCTCAAGTCCTTCCGCACATAGTGGTTATTAGAAGCTGGTTTGCAGTGTCATGTACAACATGCCCTGGAGTGCCTCATGTAAATAGAAGAGACAGAATATGTTTAGCTGCATTGCCAGCTGGGCTTAGAGTGATCACTCAAGACCTGAGGACCTCTCTCAGTGCATTGTGTTAAAAGTCATGACAAGTCTGCAAAATTACTGGCCCTTTTTGCTGCCACTGTAAGTTGGTGGAGTTGGGGTTAGGGAAAATTCACCAATTTGTACCCACACAGTATATGTCTGGCCCTTTATTTATCTAGTTTGATCCCATTTTTGGCCATCTAGGAATATTATTACCATTTCATTCCTCTTTCTCCCTAAAATAAAGGTAAGTTACATAGTTTGGGAGCCAAGCTGAATATTCTCATGACATGTGTGACAGATTGTAGTAGAGCTCACTCAAGAATCACAAACAATGCTTTGGCATATATAAGCCTTACATGTGAGTAGTGTAAAACCCCATGTAGCACTAACAACAAATTGAAATTTGGAGCCAAGGACTTTTCTCACACTTCATATGTTCAGGCTTGATTCAGTGAAACACCAGAGGTCATCTGCACATTTAAACTCTTGCACATTTAGCTGCTCTTATTGACTTCAGATTTTAATGTCCATTACTTTAAAAGCCTGAATTTAAATACTTTTTCCACTCTGAACTGTACTGACTATGAATTGTATGTCATTAGTTACTCTAATTTATGAGTGTTGCTACAGGAGAGAGATTATTGAGAAATGCACTTTTTCTTCCATATCTTACAGATTTTTGCATAGAATTTTGACATAGGCACAAATACTTTGTAATTCTTACAGCTTCACCTGCATTGTTGAGAATACTTTCATTAGTTTCTTTGATCGTATCAGCAAGGGCATTTTTTTAATTCTGAAATCCATACTTTAAAAAAAATGCAGATCAAAACTGTGCTGCCATAGTGCTTATTTGCAGTTTGCTTCAGAACAGAGCTTCAAAGATGTGGAGGGGGAATTTGAATGCAAAATAAAATTAACTATGCATATTCAATGTAATAAAATGCACGCCAGAAACCAGTACCCATAAGAAATTGCCATGTAGGCTTTGTAGTCATGGCCAAAGCAGAGGTATTTTTGCAGTGGGTATTTTTGAGTGTATATGTTTATATGTCTTTTGTTCTGAGAACTTCTTCTGTTGAAATATTCTTTGACAAAAATGCTGGGTTGTAACCTCATCCAGGAGAAAACCAAAGTAAAACGTAAGAGTGAGGTCAGAAATTGTAATAGTTTTATCTGATGAAAAGCATGTTTTTCCCTAATGTTGAGGGAGGGCTCTGAGTTTAGTTTTTTTCATGCAGAGCTCCAGCTCAGCGCTCAGCTTGGGAGTATTTCCAACTCATTGAAATACAAACAAATTGACAGTAGAACTGACCTCAGGGAGAGCTGTGCTCATTAATAAGCATTTTCAGGACTCTGCCCTAGATTAAAAATCATGTCAGATTTTTCTCCAAATTAGCTGTAACAAGTAAAATTGTAAGTAGCCATGTGCTGTAGGTTAGTAACACTTTCTGCACTGCTGTCTCATCCCATTGACTTTCTAGTCTCACTGTTTCTTTGGGCTTTGGTTAACCTTTAAGTACAATCCTTACAGGATGTGTTGGGGAGGAAGGGTCTTTTCTTCCTCTGGAAACTGAGGTAACATCCTAAATTTGTGTACTTAACAGCAGCCACTACCTCCTGCTACAGGAGCTGAGCCCCAACTCAGCTGCTTGTGAGTGTAAGTATTAGACTAAACAAAGTCTGCTGTGTTCAGCCTGGTCATTGGGTTGTGCCTGACGCAGTTTTTGAAGAGCATTCAGGAGAGAGGGAAGATAACTGCACACTTTTGTCTTCCTGAAGTCTGCTTGAAGAGAACTGAATTGCCCTGTGTTTTCTTTTGGATAGCATTGACTGTGCTGGGATATTAAAGCTCCGAAACTCTGACATTGAGCTGCGCAAGGGAGAGACGGACATCGGTCGGAAGAACACACGTGTGCGTCTGGTCTTCAGGGTTCATATCCCACAAGCCAATGGCAGGACCCTCTCCTTGCAAGTAGCCTCCAATCCCATTGAGTGCTGTAAGTAGCAATAAACATCCTCCTCTTGCTGGGTATCAGAAAATCTTTTAATCAATAACGTTGAAAAAGACATCTAAGATCATCGAGTTCACTGTTAACCCAGCACTGCCATGTCCATGCACCTTTTGAACAGTTTTGAACACTTCAACCCCATATGCAGTCTTTGTCCACATTAACATGCTCTGCATTGGTTTTGCTTTACCTGTCTAGTCAGTGAACTTTAATCTGCTTTCCAAAAGTACCTGGGTGACACTGAGCACAGAATACCTGTGTCTTAGAAAAAAATGTGTAGCTTTGAGTGCTGTAGAAAAATATGTACTTACAAGTAGAGAGCAGGTAAACTAACACTAGACAAGACCTTTTGTTTTGGTGACTCTTTATCATAAATGTAACTGCCACAGGTAAGTTTTGGAAAACATCTCTCATGTCCTATTCACTCTGTCACCCCATCATAAGCAAAAACCAGCGAACAAAAGCCCAGCCCCTTTAATAAGGAGCTAGCAATATACTAGAGCTGACGCACTGGCACAAGCTGCCTGCAGCTTCAGAAAACCTCCAGAAACCAGGTTTCTGCACTGGGGTCTCTTTAAATGAACAAACTGCATTTTATGCGATACACAGGGGCACCCTTCAAAGACACCTGTGTCATTTTTGCTCTGTAAGCCTCGTCAGTCTCCTCCACACAAAACAAAACATATCTGCTTTGTGTAGCTTTAACACTCCAGCGTAAGTAGTGGAAGCTGAATTTCTGTCTAACTCCCAATGCTAATTTGATTGGCTGGATAGACTGGAACAATTTTTTAAGGCTTTGTTGAATTCCACAACGTGGATCTTTCTGATGCTGACAGAGTAGAGGGTAAACTTAACATCTGGCAAGTGTGTGGGGGGTGAGCTCTGGCAGAGGGCATGGAGAGGATGGCCTGACCATCCCTAGCTCCATTCACGCAGAAGGGCAAAGCAAAAAATGGGAGCAGTCATGGCTTCATCCTGCTGCTACTGAAGTTTATGAGAGCATTTCAGTTGTTACGTAGAAGCCTAAGGTACAATTTGAATCTATCCTGAACTGGTCTGGGCAAAGATGCCAAGCTTGGGGAGCCACTAAATGTGAAGCTGATGGGAGTTGTGTTAGGGAACTGCAGCTTTGAGTGTTGTGGAATGAGCAAAAGCATGGCTCATGCCTGCTGAAAGAAGTGGAAAACAGGACAAAAAATAAGAACTAGTGTTATTTCCAGTGCAAAATGTAGAATTAGCTGTTGCCAAAAACTTCATACATTTCTTTGTGCATGTGACACCAGAAGGAACCATATAATCTGGATAAAACATCACGTCATCCCTTGAAGCAGCGCTCTCTTCATGTCCCGGTTGAGGGGGGATAAAATTTGTGCCACAAGAGTACCAGATTCTACTTACATGGATCCATGTGTGCTTTGGCACTCAGATCCTTTAGGAAGTATGCTTTCTAAAGTGTGAAATGCTGCTTGATCACAAGGGCCATGTCTGCTGCTGCTGATGATGCTGATGCTGCTGCTGCAAGACAGTTTGCAGAATTGACAATAGAGTGTACATTGACTGAAACAAATTTTGGATATGTGTGATCACCTTGTCATGTATGCCTTGTAAATACACAGCATATATGCTAGAGACAGAGAAACTTATTTTAAAGAAATGAACTTCCATTAAAATATACTTTCTGATATAGTACAGATCAAGCTGAGTTTTAAAACACTTGTTCTTTTTGATTCTTTTGAATGTGTACTGCTGTTTAATGCTATTGTTTGCAATCAAAGCACTTGAAAATGAACAATGTTTCCTGTAAACCTTGTGACCTTTTTTTGTTTCTGTATCAAACTCAGCTTATCTTATGAGGGTAAGCATTGAGTTACTTACTAATGCACTGCTTACTTTTTGTGTGTTTGTGGTTGCCTTTTTTTTATCTTTTTTATAACTCTCCAGCTCAGAGATCTGCCCAAGAACTGCCTCTGGTGGAGAAGCAAAGTACTGACAGCTTTCCTGTCATTGGAGGGAAAAAAATGGTACTGACTGGTCATAACTTTCTACAAGACTCCAAAGTCATCTTTGTGGAGAAAGCTCCAGGTATGTCTTTTCAATCTAGACTCCAATCTGGCTTCCCCCTCACCCTGTCTATGTCAAATGATGAAAGCATAAATATGGTAATGACATTTTCTTCTGCATGTAATACATTTTCCATGTCACTGGGCAAAGCTGTGGAAAGGATCTGAGCCGTGCCTAATGCTGAGGTTTCACACTGTGGCAACTGTAGCTACAGGTAGACAATTGAGACATTGAAAGTCAACCTTTGGCATATGTTTTTTGTAGCAAACCACGAGTGTAGCGGGCAGGACCTCTGAGAAGGGTTCGAAATCTCTGGTGCCATATCTGCCTAAAGCCTGCAGTACAACACATCTTAAACATTTCTGTGACTTGTGCTGCTCATGGTGTGTGTGCAGCTTTAGCATTTACAAGGCGCTGGCTGAGGAGGAGTTGGAGCACACACATTCGTTTGAAGGACAGATTTAGCTCGAGGACCAAGGGAAGGGCTGAACACAACTTCCCTCTCCCCAGTGCTGCTCCTGCAGTGCTGTGGTGGTGGGACTGGTTCTCCTGGAGAAGAGTCGCAGGCCAGGCTGAAGCAGGGAAAATGGCATGGAGAGGGAGCTGGGGGGAGCAGGACGTGCCTGCAGGAGCAATGGATCACAGGGTGACAGTGCATAATGTGTGTGAATGCCCCCTGCGGGAATAGACGGCGGGAGTGAAGCTGGGAGTCAGAGTCAGGCTCTGAAACGAGACTGTTAAGGGTAGTTTTGAGTCTTGTTTTGGAAAGGGTTTCCCTGGTGCTGGCACAAGCTATGGATTCCTCAGCTGCCGACTGAACCCCCCACCCCCACCCCGAACTTTAAACAGTCCTGGGCACCCTCAGGCCGCCTGCACCAGCTTTGACACTGCGCCTTATTAACCCTTCACGTCCACAAGGTTCTCACTCTGTTCTCCTGCCCACGGCCCCTACCAGCAGCACAAGAATTTGGGCCACGGGGCAGGATGGTGGGGAGAGCAGGGGAGGCTCTGGAGGCAAAGGCACCCAAGCCTTTGAGCTCAGCAAGCCCAGGAGAAGAGCAGAAGACTCCCCTGAAATTCCCCAGCAGAGTCCTGGGTTGATGACATTTAAGCTGCCAAAAGGGCGCGGGCAGAGGTAATGCCCCAGCTTCTCGGGAGAGCCAGTTGGCACATTCCTGTGACCCCCAAGCACTGCACCACACACCACAGGGATGTGGCCATGACATCAGCGGAACATCCTTTTTGTTTCTTAAGAAAGTTAAAAAAGAAAGGAAAAAAGGTGGTATTGCAATTAAAAAACCTGAATTCTGCTATGTTCCCCCCGGGAGTGAAGAAAGTGAGTGTCTACTTTATATTTAAACTTCCTTTGCTGCACAGAACTGGGTTAGTGTGACGTATCAGGAGTCCTCGATCTGTCTCATTACAAGAAGGAAACGACATTAAAGGGTGCCTTCCTTCATGCTTATTTCCTCTCCTCTTCCTTTTTTGAGTTGGAAAATTTTGAATTATTGCATCCCAAAGGATTGTGATGATGATGCTGTTTGCCCACAGAAGGCACCACAGCATGGATCTGAACACTGTCTCTCTACTCCTGTATTCCTGTACTACATTAGGCACACTAAAAGCAGGATATTCACTGTATAGCTTTCAATTACAGAATTTAAGGTCCTGCCTGCTATTAATAGTCTCACCGTAGGTTTGTTGTAGTTGCAGGGCAGTATAGCCTGCAGGGGCTGAGCCCTCAGAGTCGGGAGTATTGCATCTCCAGGAACTCCAATAGTTGTGTCAGTAAAAATGACACACAAAAAGCAAAGCGGCTGGCTAATCTGGGCTGAACAATTTTTTAAGGCTTCCATGGTTTGTGTGCTATGCTGCCTAACACAGCTTGATGCATTGGAAGCAAACGAGCAATGCATCATTGCCTTAGTGGCAGACTGCTCTGGCTGGATTTTTGAACAGTCACTGTATTTAACGTCAAATGAACAAACATTAGCAGTCTTCACTTTTGTAAATCAGCACAGGGTGTTTCTTTCCCTTTCAGCTCTTGAACATCAGTGAAAGTAGGTCAAGAGAAGGAACACCAGCATAGTTTCTCTTTCTCTTAGAGAGGTGGTTATGAACTTCTGTGATTAGCTGTAGACATTCATTAGTTTTGCTGCTGTTACCACTTTTGTTTTCGAATTTGGAATGTTAATCACGTTCCTAGTTGGTAGCAGCCAAACACAGCTATTACAGAGTAATAGATCAAAGTAATAGATCATTGTGGTCATAAAGAGAACATATCTTTTGTATAAAATTTAAATACTATACTACATGAACTCCTGTCTTCAGTCCTTACTCAGGCAGAGTCCCCAGGCCGGGAGGCAGTCTCCCGGAGCTTGTCTAATTCCTCCTAGTCTGCATGCTTATTTAGCTAAGGCAAGAAGTTTGAGAGCACTTTTTGTTTGCCTTTTTTTCCCCCAGCTTTCTCTAGGTCTGCTGAGTGCATTGTGGTCTGCTGAATGTTTTTCCAAGCAGGAGTCCCAAGCTTTCAGTCCTCAGGGCTAGCCCTCAGCTGTTGTAGTCTCTGGAGGAATGGCATTATCCTGGCCTCCTTTGGTGGGGGAGTCAGTCTGAGCAGTGACTCATACAAGAGGGAATCCCTGAAGAATGATCAAATCAATCCTTCTGCTGGGGAGGCAGTGGCTTCCTGCTTTCAGCTTAACCCCTTACTGGCTGCTGTTCAGCCAAGATGCATATGAAACAGAGCAAAACAAGCTTTGCAGCCCTTTGACTCCGTGTCACACAGGGAAAATGCAGTGTCACCGGGGTGAAGGCATGGCACACTGAAAGGACCACGGGAGAAGCGCTGTGAGGACCTTCTCTGAAAGGAGAACCCCTCATGGTGAGGTCAGGCAGAAGGCACCTCTTTGGATCAATAATGAGTGTTCAGAAGTGGACTACAATTTGCTCAGGACTTTACAGTACCATAAAAAAGCTCTCGTGTGTGGATGTGAGGCCTTATTTTGCCGGATTTTGGGGAAAGTTCTGTTGCTTGCACATCAGACCATATTTTCCAGTGATGAGCAATGGTATAAAATGACCGTCAAAGAAACTTAGCAGTACCAAAAATGTGAATGCTAAATGTATTTGGGAGGTTCACTCTTTTGAATTCAGAATTTCCTTATATTGGGGAGTCCCACAATGACTATATGTCTGAAAACCTACAGTTTTGGGGTTTTTTTTTTTTAATCTGCTTTCACTTTCTGTCTCTCTTTGTAGCCATTCATTTCTCTTCCTGAGGTTCAAAAGTGTCTTGTGCATGTCATGGTTGTTGGGTGCCATGTTGAGGATGTCCAACACCTGTCTGTTTTTCACCAAAAGAATTAGTAAAATATTTAAAAGTCTGCAACTCCTTACTGGCAAGAGCCCTTGATGTCTGTAGGCTGGGGTTTGCTGTGGCAGCAAGGCATGCATTTTAGTTATAATGGTAGGTGAAATGATGTTGATGTTAGCTATGGCAGGAAACATTTGGCTAGGAGTGAGAAAATGGTTCCTGTTAACACGTACATCTGCATGGATCGTGATTTGAAATTATAGTAGAAGACTGACTTGGTTACTTAAAATATAAAAATTTTTTATTTTATTTGTAGATTATAAATGTACCAGGCAACAAAAGTCTTGAGGGAAGTTCAGAGAATGCAGAGATGCTTGCAGAGTGTGTTTTAGGGACTGCATATCTATCAGCTACCTTTTTTGGCAACACTTCCTGAAAACACTCTATTTTCAAAGCTAACTTTTTTGCGGTAATGTGAATTACTAAACACAAAGCAGCACAAAAGCCTAAGTGCTGCTTAAGTAACAGAAAGTAACAGAAATTACCTAAGTAACAGAAATTACCAGACTGCTGGCTCTTAGAATATCATATTATGATTAGTGATCTATGACACTGATCACTGTGGTGGAAAAAAAACTGGTTTTCTCCCCTCGGTTCACAAAATGTATTCTGTAACTGATGAGTGAAAGCTCAGTGATGATACACAAACCCAGTATCCCAAGGAACAAAGCACAGGAAAGTTATGGGTATGGTATGGCACAGGTAAATTATGGATTATAGTTCCTGGCACGCTGTAGGATGTTTTGGGATAGAAAGAGTAGCCCTAGGTATTTTGGGGGTTAGAAAAAGTCTTTTATTGAGATCTGAAAGTGTTAATCTACTCTGAAAAGCACTCCTTGCTCTAAAACTGCTTCTTGCTCCTGTAGCTTTTAGGACTGGAACTAGCTCAAGTATTTCCAGACTTCACAGATTTGGCCAAGTCTAGACATACCTAAGAGATCAGGTTAAACTGACTAAATCTTTATAATCAGTTTGTGATCTATGGGCAGAAATGGTCATTTGATGTATTATTATTCATTATCGAGTTGAATTGCCACTAGTTAAGTTAGCGCTCCAAACCCATTTCTTTGCTTTTGTACTTAGTGACAAAAGCTCAGGGCAAGGGTTTTAAAGAGCGAAAAGGCAGAAATATAACACCCAACTTCACTATGGGATTAGTTTCTCAAATAACACTGACTTTGATATTTTGACTCTGGGCTGTTAATGTTGAGGACAATTTTGTCCTGGTCAAAGGCCATGTCTAAGCTTCCCTGTAACAAATGCCCCTCCCTGTAGATGCATCACTCTCTTTGATGGACATTTGTAGAGTTCACAATTTGTAACCCTGTATCTCAGTAACTCCAGACTTACAGACTTCAATGGTTTTGAATGAGTTGTTAATTACTCAGACTTCAAATCAACAGTAATCCTGGCACCTACACACTTCAGTAACCTAATTGCATAATATCCTTAGTTATTGTGCCCAAAGCCTTGACACTCAAAGTTCCTGAAAGACGGAGAAATAAACAGTGTATAAGCAACATTTCCTCTAGGGATTTTTCCTTTTCAATATTTTCAAACAATCAGGGAGCTTTTCGGATTTAGTTATTGCTTCAAATTCTTTGTTCTGGTCTTGTTTTTATATTGTTAAATGGATTTTTCTGTCAAAACTGTTCCTCCGCCCTGCTGAACAGGTTTGCTCTGAGAACATGAAGGTGTTGATGTTTAATATTAATAACTAGAGCAGATGAAAGATAACTGGGTGAAATCAGCAGTTTAATTTTTTTTTTGTGTGTGTCACTATATGCCAAAGGAAACCATAGCTTTCTGTAAGTATTTCAGATGGGAAAACTTAATAGTTTGCGTCCTGTTAGATGTGTGGTCAAGCTCGGTCAGCTGAATTTTTGCACAAGGGAAACACAATATGAAAAAAAAGGAAGCTGGACAAATTTAAGTGTCCACTCTAGCATTTCACAGGTTTTTTGTTCTTCTCAAATTTCCCTATCTCTCGCAAAGATTAGAATCAATCAGTTGCTGCCTTAAGGTAGAATTGTCAGTCTTATAAATTCAGTTCTGTTTCCCACATGTTGTGTGAGCAGAATTTACCTTGTCATGTGGAAGGTAACTCAAACACAGTCTTTTAGCTTCAGGGGAACTAACAAAAAGTTCTGGAAAGTGATATGTTGACAAAACATTTGAGTGGCATGTGAATGGAACGGATGCATTGGGCGAGCATGTGGGCTTTTTGGTCTGACTCAGATACACTGTGGAGCTTAGGGTTGGAAGTCTGTTTTGACGTGATGTGATGTGATGTGATGTGATGTGATGGTGAGATGGGTGACCTGAGTCTTGGCAGAGCTCCACTTGGTAAAAGATCTTACATTCTCAGAGATCTTTCCATTGCTCTTTCCACTGCCAGTAGCAGTTTGGGGGGCAATTGGCCAAAAAGGGGTCATGTTTCACACTGGCAATCATACTGTAGCTCACATAATAAATAAGCAAGTAGCAAAACTCTCCTTCCCCCTCTAGTCAGATAGACAGATACTACTTAATTTTGTGTTTATCTGTCTGTTTATCCAAGTTCAGGACACACATTCCAGTTGGCAGCAAGGAATTGCACGCTGACTCACGCGCACTGAGGCTAAAAATTCAGGAAACTAGATAAACTGGAAACTTCAAAGGCATACAAGTTGGGAGCATGTAGTTCATGTGAAGGTCACTTGAACCCAGTTCCTAGAGATGTATTGATAGCTGAAGGGGTTTCTGGCCAGTGTCCAGAAATAGATATCCTTGGGCAAATTGTGTCATCAGATGCTGGAGTCATTTGATGGTGGAACCCTTTCATGAGCACAGAGGAGTAGTGATGCAGCTTGTAGGAAATGTCAGCACGTTTCAGTTTTTCCTGGCTGTTTAGTCTAGGGAATGGTGAAGACAGAGCGGGACAGCAGCCATACGCATGAGATGGTGTCAACAGCAAGAAGCCTCATCCAGGGTGTTGCTCTCACAGTGAAGAATGAGATCAATCAATCACAGATACTTACTGTGGACAACAAAGAAATAAGGAATAACCATATAGTCTCAAAAGTTGCTTGTCTGAGCAATCCTGTAAATTTTTTATTATTATAGAAAATGCAGCTGAATGCTTCAAGTTTATTCTTTCATGTCTTCCAGACTAAGTGGCTTCAAGCAGCTGTATCTGTGCAATCAAAGCTTTTTGTCCGAACTTTTACAGCTAGGAAAAGATTTCAAATAGTTTTTCTGTTACTGTTCCAGTAGGACCCTCTGTCCAAACACACAGGAATTCACAGCCCTTACAAAAAAGCTGAGAGTCTAATTGAAGTAATCGGTGCCTAAAGACAGTGGAGAAAAGAAGTATGGTGGGTTCACTATGGCTGGCTGCCAGGTACCCACCAAGCTGCTCTCTCACTCACCCTCCTCAACAGGACAGGGGGGAGAAAATAAGATGAAAAAGCTCATGCATCAAGATAAAGACAGGAAGATTGCTTATCAGTTACTGTCATAGGCAAAAACAGAAGGGGAAGCTAATTTATTGCCAATTAAATGTGGAGTAGGATACTGAAAAACAAAGGTAAAACTGAAAACCACCTTTACGCCTGCCTCCCTTTCCAAGCTTAACTTCACTCCTTCATTCCCAACTTTTATTTCCTCCCCCTGAGTGGCGCAGAGGGTCAGGGAATGGAGGTTGTGGTCAGTCCATAGCAGCTCCTCTTTACCATTCCTTCCTTCCCATGTTGTTCGCTTGCTCCAGTGTGGGATCTTCCCATGGGAGACAGTCCTTCATGTACTGCTTCAGTGTAAGTCCTCTCCACAAGGTTCAGTCCTTCAGAACAGCCTGCTTCACCATGGGTCCCCTGCAGCCATCATTCCTGTTAGAAAACCTGCTTCTACCTGGGCTCCCCTTCGCTGCAGCTGCTGCCAGGAGTGTGGGCCGTGAGTGGCTTCAGGTGGATTTCTGCTCTTGTGTGGCTGTCTCTGTGGGCTGCAGGGGCACTGCTGCCTCACCATGGTCTTCACCACGGGCTGCAGGGGAATTCCTGTTCTGGCCACTGGAGCACCTCCTCCCCCTCCTTCACTGTTGTGGGGGTCTGCAGGAGTGTTCCTCTCACTTATTCTCACTCCTCTCTCTCACAGCTGCTGCAGAGTTTTTTTCTCCTTCTTAAGTATGTTGGCAGAGAGGTTCCACCAGCTTTGCTGATGGGCTCAGGCTTGGCCAGCTGTGGGTCCATCTTGGAGCCATCAGGAACTGGTTCTGTCAGACATGGGGGCAGCTTCTGGAATCTTCTCCACCCCTGCAGCCCAACCACTAGCCAAACATTGCTACATAAACCAATACTAGGGGAGATACCTTCGAGGTACTTAGTTTTTGGGGGGAATGCCTACTTCTTTTGGAAAAGGACAATTCGTTGTCTCCTGTTGCTTTCCTGACATCATTAAGAGTTAGTTCATGTTTCAGATGGGCATCACAGGAAAAGTGGGGAGAGCTGAGGGAAGAGGAGCATGTTCCTTTTAAGTCTGTTAAGGAAGCAAGATTACACCTTCAGTGTGGAAGAAAATTTAATGGCATTTAAGAGAGGAATAGAGAGACAAATTGTTTCCAAAGTGTGCCATGTTGCTGGGAAGCGGATGTCAAGGCAGAAAATCAAAGAGAGGAGAGGGACCTCTAAGACTGAGCCTGACCTTCTTGCACAAGAGAAACAAGAAAAGGGACACAAGGGGGACAATGAGATGGAAACAAATAAAAATACTGTTCAATTGAGTTTACTGGTTAGATTCTGCCAAAATGTCACAAGGAGTTGCCATAATGGGATGTTTCTGGAAGTTGAGAAGTTGTGGTCATACAGGTGAAGAGCTTGTGTCTCAAAAAATAATGAAGAAGGAAGATTTGAAAGCATTTGGATCAAATTTACATTTTAAGATGAGAAATAACTAGAAGTAGCTATAACACAGGTGGGGGTGTTGGCATCCAGTGCAGAAGTAGAGGAAAAGAACTGTTCATGGAAGAAAAATTTGGAACTTCATTTAAACTGGCTGTGAGGTTTTTTACTCCAATAGTCTGAGAAAATACGAGACAGATTAGACTGAAGAAGATGAACCAGGAACATTTTACTCAGTTTCAGCTGCAGAGTCACAGGTTCAGCCTACTAGAGTTTCCCAGAGGAAAGTAAAATTGTGAAGACAAGGAGATGACGTGAATGTAATCAAAACCAGAGTGAAGTGCTGTCATGACTGCTAGTGGGTGGCTGTGCTGGGTGTGCATTGTTTGACCTGCCTGCTCTAGAGAGATTTTTCAAGGATGTCAAGCTGCAGTTTTACTTGGAAGTGGTGTATCTTAGACCTGGAATTACTTAAAGTTATTAAATAAAACCCTCAGACCAATGATAATTTGAATAGGAGGAGGTGCCAAAGAGCACAAATTGCACAACCAGCTTCCATTCTCCTGAAAATAGTATCTGGCAGGTCTTTCCAATGGTTTTGGCTCACAATGAACCCTGATCAGTCAGTTGTCAGCACTGTGCCTCCTTTTAATTACCTGGACTAAAATTACAGTTCATTTGCAAACACTGGAACTCAGAATAATTACGTCTGTTAGGCATACTATGGTAAAAGGCAGCTAAAAAGACTCACCATGCAGGCAAAGTGAGTCCCTCAGCTTTTGTCTTGCCCAGCTGAGCAACCAGAGAGGAAGTGCATGTCTGGCACAGATTCCAAACTACCATTAGATCCAGTTTGTGCTGGATTTTTATACCTGGTCGCTGCATGATATTCTTATTGTTAATTCAAGGTAAAGAAGAGAGAAAAACTTGAGAGTATCATATTGATGGCAGACACACCTAAGTCTACATGGTTCTCAGCTCAGTACTGCGAAACAGTATAGCTGAAGGAGTGGACAAAATACATATGCTGCAAAAATGCTTATGAGGAGACTAACAAATATGGAACCTTTGATGTGGAAATAAAAATAGGTCAGTTATGCCTGAGCCCTGCTGTGCATGGACGGATGCATGCCAGGAGGCATGTCAGGGATGGGAAGCAAAGCTGTGGGGATGTCTCTGTAGCAGGACAGTAGGCTGTGAGGAGGGCAGATGAACAGCTGGGGAACTTCCTGGCATGGAAGAGGGAAGTAAAGTAAGTGAAAATCAGATCAGCTGTGTGGTCTGATAGCAAAAGTAGTGTAAGAGCAAAGACTGGAGATGAGGGAGACTGGTGAGGTAATCGGGGCAAGGTGCTCAGCAATAGGCTGGCCATGGCACCAGCAGCAGTGGCAGTCAGAGACAGAGCTGCTCTGAAGGTGGCTCTGGGACCAGGAGGCATCTTGCTGCTCAGAGATCCCTAAGAGTTTGAGATCTTAGGAGAACAAAGTGCCATTGAGGAGATCAAAATAAAGGTCCTGGCCACTTACATTTGAGACACTCTCTTCTAGCACATGCTGTATTTCTGAATGTTTTCTTGCTGTCTTGCACCGTCTTCCCTGTACATCCCATGTCTGACTGCTTGGCTGGTGTTGGTTCCTCCTTAATTCCTGAGCCTTGTAAATGTCTTTAAGATATTCACCAGTGTGTCAGCACAGGCATAGAATCCCGCCCACTTGGCGGGATCCCCTTCCCCTGCCGGTGTCCAGCTGGGGAACTGCTGTTTGCAGCAAGACACCTGTACGACCAGCTGAGAAAAGTGCCCTGGTTGCTTGTGGCATCCCCAGATCCAAAAGGCTGCTGCCCCCTGCAAAATCTGGCACTAGCACACCCGTGCCAACCCATAAGCCAGTGAGACGGTGCCAGTGGGTCGTGCCCGGCCCTGGCATGGGGAGTGCTCTCCTCCAAGCAACAGAGCTGCCTCCTTGCCTCTTTCCTTGACAGTCTAACTTGCCCTTCCCCTGAAAGCTGATGGCATCTCTGCACAGAACTGGATAACCCTTAAGTCTAAATGATGAGACTTTGCCATAGTCTTCGTCTTCTTTCCATGGACACCCATCTGTTCCTCCTGAATATATTCACAGATCAGTCATCTACATGCCGTGAGGGTGCTCACCAGGGAAGATGGTTGCAGTACAAGTCGAAAGCTTGCAAATTCTTCATTCCTCAGAGATTTAAATATGCATTGTTAAGGCCAAATAGGAGGGTCAACAGTCTTTGAAGAGCACCTCAAAGTGATGCTGTATTGCATCTCTGCCCTGCCTGTTACAAACATGTTAAAGTAATCTGGGCTGTAACTTAGGAATTATTGTTCAAGGTAATGTCACAATACATTAATCAAGTAGTGGGTTCCTTTGGGAGGGTAGGGCTTGTTTCACCTTTTTTTACTTGGAATATATGAATGTAAATACAGATTTACAGTGCAGCCAGTGCAGTCATGCTCTGTTGAAGCGCACACTGGAAGAATATAAAATGTACCCTGTGTACAGGAAGTGAAATCCTAGATAATGTATATTCTTCTCATATCTCAAGTGAACACAGGTCCACTAAAGAATATAGACTGTTTTAACCTCCTGTAGTAAAGTGGAATCACTTAAATGTCTGAATGCTCCCATTATGCCCATTTCATAAAGGCAAGATTTAAGTGGTTGCCAGATGTTATACCCTCCTGAGTTTCCAGGCTTAGGTTTTTTCTCTTTTATATATTCTTTCCCCTTTCTGCAATCCATCAGTTTGGAAAGTTATGCTGTTATTTTGATTGTTGTGAGCTTGCAAACCCCTGACACTATGCTTGCAGTTCCTTAGGATGCAAAGGTAAACCCAGCTCTAGAAACCCCAAGGGATCTCTCTGGATAGGCAGTGATGAGGGGAACACGCTACAAAAATATCTTTGGAAAGTCTATACAGTTCTTTGTGTTGCTCTTCCATGAGGAAAATCCGTGTGTCATGGTCTGCAAGGCTCTATATGTGAATAGCTGGTGCTGCTGGATTTACACAACTACTTTTTAGCCCTGCTTCTGTGTTAAAACAGACCTTTACAGTGCCTTTTTATGTGGAAATCTTGTAGCTGGGTGTGGTGGGGAAGCCGCTCGGTGACTCATACTGCAGGGAATTCCCTGATGAATTAGAGTATTTTTACTTCTGGACTTGAGCGCAGTTTCCTTCAATGCCAGAGCTAGCCACCGATAAGAGCGGGCTACAAAGGCCCATTCACCGTTCAGCTGCCCCATGTTAAAACAGGGTGTTTATGCTTTGCAGCGCTGAAAATCCACCGCACATAATGCGTGGGTTCACAGCATTTTCATCATTAGCAATCCAAGGTGTCACGGCGACAAAGAAAACAAGGCAGAAGAGGATGGTGGTGGAGAGCACCTGGAGCAGGGATGGCTATAAATAACAGGGACTGGTCTGTAAATGTCAGGCTTCCTGACAAACCTGGTGTCTTCAGCTGGCAGCAGTGCTGATGGCCACCTGTCAGTGCGGTGTCCAGCCTGTGCAGAACGGGGCGGGAACAGCATCTCCTTCCCCCAGCACCACTGGCTCCTGTGCTGCCTCTTTGGAGGAGGAGGGATTTTGGGGTCATTCATCCAGCCCGTGCATGGTTCCCCCGTGAAACCTTGGCTCTCTCAGGTCAATGGCTGTTGCTGATGGCAGTGAGGGTGTAGGGCACTCCGCCAGGGATTCTGCATGGCTTCTGCCCTGCCCTTCTGTGTACGGATGTTTTGGGTTTATTTCCATTCTCTAAAAAAACCCTATCAAAATATAAGAAACCAGTATAATACCTTGACCCAACTTTTTAGCTATATAAAGAACTGTCTTTCTCTTCAAAATATTGCACTATAAATCTTAAACACGCCAAAACAAAGCCAGGCATTTGGTTTGGAGAAGACACTTCTTATTACTTGGTAAAAGTAAATAGTGAAATGAAAGGGAATGAAATAAGACCTTTGGAAAAGCCATTTTCTCCCTTTTCCTCCGTGCCTCCTCCTCTCCTTCCTCTCCTGACTCCATCTCTCCCCCTCCCTGTATAACAACTGCCCATTTGGGTACAGTAATTCCAGAGAGCAAACTTTAACGGGAATGCCTGAAATGTGTCTGCTTCAGCTTTGTGTTATGTCTGTAATTTGAATTATTTGCATTTTGGAAAGGTATAAATTGCTCTGGTGTACTTGGGTTGGCTGGCAGCCAGGAGGGAGTTGCCTCGGGCCCAGACCAGGCGCGTTGCTGCAGATGTGGCAGGCGTACAATGGAAACTTTTGTGGGCGAGCAGCCCTCACTCCTCCAGCACACGCTGACAGGAGGCGGCATCCCGCCTGCTCGCCAGGCTCCCCGGCGGATGAGCACTGGGGCAAAACCGTCTTCTCCAGCATAGGCGGACTGTCTTGAGGCTTAGGGCTCCCCGAAACCATTCCAAAGCCATTATTCCTCTCTTTTTTTCTTTTTTTTTTTTTTTTAAATTTATTTTTAATTTCAGCTGAACTGTTTGAACCTGCAAAACATGTTTACTGTAAAAGGTTGACGTAGTGGTCTAAGGTTTCCCTCCTGGAGCTGGTCCCAGTAGTCCGTGGGCGTTGAGATTTCCCTCTTGGTTCACCAGACGTAATATGAGGAATTGTCTTTCTTTCTTTTTTTTTTTTTTTGTCTCTTCCTTCATAACAACTTTTCCTCCCTGTGTTTTGGTTAAATGAAATGTCACTAGCTGTTAACGAGTTGTCTATTCCCGACTTCTTCCCTCTCTTCCCATTCCCCGCAGTTGCTGAGCAGCAATGGTCTGGACAGTCTCAAGGGAATTTCTTGAGCAAAACCCTTATTGTTCTTATTAGCTTCCAAAGACAAGCCACGGCTCTGGATTTTTATTTTCCTAATAGTTTAGATTACAGCATCTAAAATACTTCTGAACAAACTCCTTTTGTCATCATAAAAATTTCAGAAATGCATAAAGGCAATGCTGCATGAAATAATTGAAAGATTAACTGGAGATGGAGTAATTTTAAATTTTTCTGAAGTATCGGCAGGAAATAAAAACCAGAAACCTGAATCAGATCAGTCGTCTTGCAAAGCACAAATTAAACATAGCAAAAACCTTGAATTTCTGGTAATCTATTTACAAAGGCAAATTGAACACATGTTAACTACTAGTCTGGAAGTCTGTAGGTTTAAAAGAAACAACCCAGCAAATCCCTTACAAAGCACAAATTCCTACACTTCACAAAATGTGTGATAGTGTCCATGTTGTGTTGCTTTTATAACTGATTGAATTAATTAAGGGCAGGCAGGAAGGGCTACAGGGGCTCTGTGAGGAGAGGGCTGGAGATAAAGGAGGCTGATCCCAAACAGGGGATGTGTCCTGGCTTGCTGAATTTTGGTCAGGTTTTTTCTACTGACAGCCCAGGGGAAGCATCTGTTGGATAAATTGTGAAGTGATTGCCAGTCCTCCCGAGAAGTCTACTTCAATTCTGGCATGCTCCAAAGGCATCATTAAGGAGACTTGAGCACAGTCTGGCTGCTCCTTCTCTCCCTGCAGCTGAACGTGGCAGTACCAATTAAAGGGATTCCTTTTCCAGCGTCACAAGTTAAAATGTAGGAAGAAACTGAGGGTAGATCTGCTAATTGTTTTCCTAGAGAAAGACCTGCCAAACTCATTGTGGTATTTGTGCTGCAGTGTTCATGTTCTGCTTCTTTCCATACATTAAGAAAGGGGTTTTGGACATTAAAACAATTGCCAGGGATAGTGCCTCAGCAGCATTCTTTTCACAGTAGGACAGCTATACACAAAAATATTATTTACAGACATTTGTAATAAATCAGGCAGTTCTAAATGCATCACCTCCATCCTGGCCATGAAAGCAAAGAGAGAAGAAAAAGTGCATTCACTCTTTTGCCTTTCAGAGACCTGTTTTTTTAAGGCAAGCCTATGTCCATGTGATGAAGTTCAAAATAACTAATATTTGCATTTTCATGTCCCAATGCTGCAATAAGTATACAAAAGAAACAAGATAAAGTCTCAGTTTCCCCTTCATTTCAGTAACATCTGACAGTGGTGGGACTCATGAAGCTACATGTGTCTCTGCTACCCAGCTTATTCAGCAGTCTGCTTATGGCCTTTCATTTGTGTTTTTCTAGGCCTGCAGAATGGAAACCTTACATTCTGTATTGTTTTTCTCATTTCTTTTCTGCAAGATGCAAGGAAGTAAAAGCTCACCTTGTTCAGTGTTTTCTGTATCTGTGACATTTAGGGAAAATGACCAATCAAAACCAGTTTCTTCCAAATGACGTGTTCCCAGAAGAAGTTATAGTTGTGGCTTCAACCTGTGTTGGCTTGAAAACAGAAATTCAGTAAATTAGGAGGACCCAACACACCACTAAAAGGAGCTCCAGAGTGGGACAGCTGTAGCTGAGCTAAACCAACTTCAAAATGGAGTCTAAAGCTGTGTTTCCCAGCCTATGGCCTTGCTTTTTGACTTAAGCAGCAGAATTATGACAAGCCAGACTAGGAGTATATTAAAATAAAATCCTGCATGGCTGAGTAGCTTCCTTAATACTGCTTCTTTTTTTATTATTATTGTTTAAAATTAATGTTGAATATGACTCACAGCATAAGTAGTGGTCAAAAGGCATCATAGGTAGTGGTATTGTTGTCTGAAAGTTCAGTGAACTGAGATGTAGAACAGTTGCATATTTTGTCCAGGCTAGTGGCAGAACAAACTCACAGTGGCTGTCCTCCATTGCAGTATCGTGCACTCTGGACTGTGGTTCTTCCCTTCAGAAAAGCTAAAGGGACTCCTGACACAGTTTATCCAGATGGTCTTTTAGTTGGGCAACACTTTGGGCAATGCATTGTGAGAGCTGCTCACAATGCAATTCACATATGCAGTGCCCCTTCAAAGAGATTGTTTTTGCAAAAGTCGTTCCTTTCTTGGCTTGGGAGAGGAAAAAAGGACAGAACTAGATATCTTTTTCTTTTGTCTTTTAGATGGTCACCATGTGTGGGAAATGGAAGCCAAAACCGACAAAGAAATGTGCAAGCCAGTAAGTCTGCCTTAAATATTTTAACATCAAGATGAAAAATATATATTGCCTTCTCCAGCACTATTACTAAAGAGGGATTTCCAAGGCTTTGGCACTGAAACAGGACAAGTACTTAGGCCTCCCCTCCTGGAAATCTTTCTTTAACGCAAGCATGGGGTAAAAAGCCTTCACTGGAAGCTATCCCAAAAGTAGGAGAGACCATTTGGAAAATATTTTTTCATTGTCCAGGGTGGGCCAGTCCCATCTGCTCATCTTTTGTGTTGCTGGGTCAGTTCTTCCCTGTTCTCCCAAAGCAATTTCTGATAATTTTCCTTAGCTTTCCTCTATCCTTGGCAGAGCATGAGTCCCCTCACAGGAGATCAGCTCCATGTTGAAGAAATGTGGCTCCCACAGCCATGACTCTAAGTGGGAAGTACGTCCACTATTCCACGTCTTCAGGAATATGCAATACTTGCAAACCTACAGGCAAACAATTTAAAGATCTCAGCTGAATTCAGGCCAAATGCTAAGACCAGCATTCCCTGTTACTCTTTCAAAAAGTGCCAAGGGAGGTTTTGATGGTCATAGCAGATTTCACTGTGCATATGTGTAAGCTGATGCCCTAGAAGCTAAGTCATTCCTTAGCCCTGTGCTGCAGCATTTGGTTTCTGACAGTGGAAGATCATCTACACATTCTCCAGCCCTTTTTTGTGTTGCACTAGATGTTCTTGCAACAGTGAATCTCCTAACCACAGAAACTAGCATGCTTAAAACTTCCTGAGTTGTTATATGAAAAAATACTGCACTGTGGAAAATGGGAGTATTTGAGTAATGCTGTCCTAATGCATTTCAAAGGAAATTTTGTTAGGTTCAGATATATCAGGGATGACCTGCCAACCAAGCTGTTGTGCTTTCTCCTGCAGAGTTAGAGACTGTGATTTGATTGTGGTCCCAGATTCTTGACAGAGGCAGGATGGATAGAGCCTTGTCCATATGCAGTATCATATTTGCTGACCAAAGGGAAGAAGTGAAGGCTAGTGATCTTTTAAAGATCTGAGCCATGCTAAAATAATTTCCTTACTTCTAGAATCCTTGGCATGGACACTGGAGTTGGTGGTAAGCCATCCTTGCCCACAAAGCCCACCAGTTTCCCTTCAGAGAGTGTTTCTCCTTGTGAGCCTGGGCACCTCATTCTTGGGGTTAACTTTCCAATGTTATTGTACAGCTCAACTGCCTTAGTTGTACCTTGACTTTCTGATTTGTTACTTTTGCAGAATTCATTGGTGGTTGAGATACCACCTTTCCGCAATCAGAGAATCACTAGCCCTGTTCAGGTCAACTTCTATGTCTGCAATGGGAAAAGAAAGAGAAGCCAGTACCAGCTTTTCACCTATCTTCCTGCTAATGGTAACAAAACAAATTCCTTATCTCTTTTAGTAAAAGTGGGAGATAATGATGATTGCTTAGAAAGATACATGGTTCTGATAATTCTTTAGTAATTTGAATACTTTGGAGGTGTACCTGGTGCTATGAGAGTGAGAATAAATCCAGGAGAGCTGTCTTTGTCTCTGTTGCCCACAAAAGAGACCTCCTCTGCAGATTATTTCCATTTGCACTGGTGGCAGAGATCTGTTGAAGCAACGACTTCTGCTTTGGGGAGCTGAACAGCCACAGCACAAACTCACATATTTGTGAAGGCACTGAGCTCTCTGCTAAGCTGCTGTCAACCCTTGGTCTGACTTTCTAACCCCAGAGGGTAAATTGCATTTGAATAACATTTCTGAATTCACACCACAACATTTTAAGCATTCGGGGCCCTGAGCTGGAGGTGGTGTGTGGAATCTCTTTGCAGTCCTCTCTTACCTTGCTGCCTTGCACAGGGTGAAAACTGAGATGGACAGCATGGATAGAGATCAGAATGCTCCATGCAAAACGCTTCATGGATGGGAAATGTTCAGAAACATGTGCCAGTAATTTTTTTTTGAGCTTATATTGGTAATTGTGAAGTGACAAAAAAGTCACTCATGATAGCTGAATTCCAAGCAGGCTTGTATGAATATTTTAATAGCTAGTAAATTTAGATTTTTTTTTTTTAAATATTTGAAATGGCCCTTATACTAAAAACACTCTTTTGGGCAAAGTAGGAAAAAAAGAATGGTTGCTTTGTTGTTGTTTTGGAAGGAAGAGGAATTTTAAAAAATCACTAGGTTATGCTTTTTTGTAGACTTTCCAAGCAAAAATAATCCTTCTGTGGGAAATACCCACAAAGCAATAGTCAAGTCATGTCATATGACTAAAGAGACATTCTAACTTTTTGTAGGTGAAATCCCATAAAGTACACAGTTGGAATTTCACCCAGTTAGCATGCTTTTATCAGGACTTAAATTTAAAATAAGAGTACAGGAAACGTGACATGGCAACTGAATGCTTATTGCATATGTTCTGTGTAGCTATGCTTCACTGAATCAGCCTACTTATGCAAACTTCATCCCCAGTGGGGATGTCTGCGTGTATTTAAAGACTGTTCATCTCTTAAATTGGAAAGAAAAATAGTTGTTATTCTCTTTCACAACACTTTTCAGCAACAAAAACCAGTTGTAGAGGCAATCAGGTATTGCCTTGTCACCCAAGTAACCCTCATAAATATTTCTGATTCAGGTCTCTTGTTAACTGCTGTTTATTAAGCAGCATTTTCCCTCCAGCTTTTACATAAGCCCTTTTTTACCATTGTATTCTAAACCCTGGGACCAGTGTGCACTCCTGCAGTGTTAGTTTATGCTACCACCATTCTATGTTTGAAACATTTGATGTTTCATTTGATGTGAAGAGATGGGAATATATACCTAGTGACAGCAGACCTAGTGACAACAGAGAACGAGCCTAGGCTTTATTCTGCAAAGACATCTTTAATTATGTTAATTGTTGAAAACATTAGGAATCTTGTTTAGTCTGCTGTACCAATTTAAATTCAAGTGAAATCTCTTCATTTCAGTGTAAGGAAAACTGAAAGAAAAAACATAACGCCAAGGTAGGGTAAAGAAAAGCAGGTATTCCTAGTAAATATTCCTTCCATTCCTGTTTGGTTCTCCACTCACATTCTCCTAATACACATGTATATGTGCATATAAGTAATTGAAAAACATGTTGCGTTCTTTGCAGTCTCTCCCGTAACAGTGGTAAAAATGAATGTGCTTCTGCAATCATCAGAATTAATAGTATAGTATGGTTTTTTTATGCTTGTGTTGTAATGTCCGTGTTACATCTGTAAGGTTTTGCCCTTAGGTGGCTGGTGTTTTTTTTCATCATGCCTTTCAAAGATAGATACAATCACCTCAACTATGTATTTAGAAACCATATACAGTGACTGGATCAGTCATTTATGCTGCTGTATTTCTAGGAGTCTTTTTAGGCTTTATTTGATTTCAGTCACAATGTTCTTTTACTCTTTCAAGACATTGTAGAAAACCAAAGTTTGACTCATGAAGCAAAAATACCTGAGTCAAGAACCACTGGGTGATCAATGTAAAAAAATGTAGATGAGGTAAGCATGATTTTGGCCCAGGTAACACTTTGTCTGTTGTTTTAAACAAATTCCACAAACAGAGAAGATGTAGGGTTTTGGCAAGCAAATGTCAGAGTGATCATTAACTGTAAGATGTGGTTTTACACAAGTCAAATGGTATCCTGTATGCTGCTTCTCCTTCTAAGTGCTTTAGGACTTATCAAATGCTACATTTCAGTGCCTACCATAGTTTTGCCGGTATTTCTGTGTGAGGGAGCTTTTAAAAGCTTCATGATGCACATCAGACATACATTTTACAGATCAACTGGACTGTGCCAAAACAGAATACCGTATATGGACTAAAGCCTAAATATTGTATGAGTCCCCTGGCCATGCTCCTGCAGTGGGTGTGGGTACATGCAGACCAGTGGGAGAGCCATGGGCTCACCGTGCAGCTCCCACCCCCACCGCAGGGCAGTAGGGGTTTTTTTCCTGTAGCTCCTATTTCTCCTCATTCCCCAGGGGAGAACAGCCAGTGGATCCAGGGACACGTGGCCTCATTCATCCCACCTCCCATGGATGGTCCTATAGCATCTCCATGGAGTAGAGCTCTGTGACATGCAGCCAGCACAAGCTGCCATCTCCAGCAGAGTGTTATTTCGCCGCCGCAGGGCTTCTCCTCCCGTGCTGCGGAGATGTGGCAGGATTGTACCTTCCCTCTGTTAGCTCAAGTGTTTCGCAGAGCAAGAACTTGCTTGGTGAAGATGAGTTCCTGCTTCAGAAATAAAAAAAAACTGCTGTAAAAATGAAAATCTTACTGCTCTGTAAATGAAAAGTTTAAATAACAAAACAAAACAGAAAGTAGATGTTTCACAAAAGGAGCCAAGGTCTTGAAAATAAGCTTGCTTAAGTCTTTGGCTTGGGACAGACTATAAACTTAAGTACTCATAATCCACTTTTAATTGAAATTTTGATTTACTGTCCTCCTAAATTTGAGCAACTCCCAAATCCTCTATTAGCCTATATTGTACAGAAATGACTGTAATGTCATTTTTTTAGTATTACTTCAAGGATACGCATCACTGACCAATTGCATATCAGTTTTGTCCTGGAGCCTGCAGACTGTAGACTCTTGAGACTCCTCCGCAGACACGCCTGGTGCAGAAATATAAGTAGTTTCCATACCATTCTGGCACAGGTGAATTCCCACAGCTCACATGGTAAGTACTGATACGTATTGCATTGCCGCATCCCATCAGAATTTGAGGAGGAAGTCTCTGGACCAGGCGCTGCAGTCAGGAGTCTAGCAGAGCACAGTGACCAGACCCTTGGATGTTCAGCTTTCAAAGCACCTCCACTGCGGTGGCTCCATGCAGGGGGCTCTGCAGCTCCATTATGTGCAGCAGAAAATTTTGGAAAACTGTTGGCAAACACTGCACCTAGGAACTCTACAGTCTAGAAAAATGTTTTGTTTCGATTTCTGCTCATGACTGCATATCATTTTACTTCTATGAATTTATTATATCGTTGGCCCATATATGCATTTGAAGCAGGAGGAGCAATCCTCTGAAATCACTAGGTCTAAGCAGTAGCATTTCAGGGTTAAACTAACCGGGAGAGTCTGAAGAAGCACACAGGCAACCAGACGTGTATGCTGTGGTTCCAAATCCTGTGTTTTCATCTGCTGATAAAGCTGAAGGAGTTCTTCTGCTGAGAAGACTTTAAACAATGAATGATAAGGATTAGATGTCTGTCTGTTTAGATTTATTTTAAGTAGGCACAAAATATAGAGGAAATGTGTTCAAGAACTTATTTTTGCAGATAGGTGTGAGTGCTCTCTATGTTTTCTGTTATCCAATGAATATTGATATCAATAATGTTGAACATAGGAAAGTTTTTCTTTGAATTTTATTTAGACAAGTAGTGATATTTGACTAAGCAAAGACAGGCTAGTTTGTCTAGAAAATATTTAATAAAAAGGAAAAAGGAAAGTTGATGTATTTCTTTTACTGGAACGAAAAATACGCTTTTGCAAAAAGTTGATGATAAAGTGTTGCTAGTTTTTGTTTCTGTCAGGCTTCTTAATTGTAAAAGCATTATTAAAAGACATTTTATTGCTTCTAGTATTTATTAAAATGGTGTTGATATTCTGGGTAACTTTTACTTTGAGATACGCTTTGCTACCCACAGTGCCAGATTTCCAACTGCACAGTCTACACTCACAGAGCCAGCTTTTCTGCAATTCCTTTGCCTCCCTGCTGTCATTTTCACAAGTCTCCGAGTGTTGAGCTCCTCTGAAAACCTGGCCACAGTGACTTGGTGGAGATGGAAGTCCTTTGAATCTGTGTGTGTGGAGTTGTGCTGAGAGCCTGCCTGTGGTGACTAGATGTGCCTTAATATTGTGGTTTACAGCCCTGTGGCACAGAAGTGAAGCTCTTAGCATTGTAGAATGGAGTCACAGAATATCTCAAGTTGGAGGGGACCCATAAGGATCATTAAGTCCAACTCGTCGCTCCTTGCAAGATGACCCCTTGGTGTACATCTGAAAGGGGTGAGCGCTGCTCACGGCACATTGTTGTCAGCATCCTCCTGACTTCCTGCATCTGCTCTAAAATTATCCCCTGCCTGCCATACAGATGGGTGCAGTCAACACTTTTCTGGTGTCTGCCTTGAGCAGCCATACCTGTTTCACCTCAGCTCTTCCACCCACACCTCACTCTCTAAGTTAAAAGATGACATCAGCTGCCTTAGCAGAAAACTACAAAACTGAGGATGCAAAGCGCTGCCACTCTGATGTGACACAGCATGTGGCTTGTGCTGATTGTCTCCTGACACCTCTCACCTCTCAGTATTTGTTGAATTTTCCTGCTTGAGGTTGGCAAAATTATTAGCCTAGTCCTTTATGCAACACAATGGGGGCTGCTGGGGGAGTGGGGCAGATGCAGGGCCTGTGTTGTGAAAGGATCATAGGTGGTGGCTGGTGCAGTATGACCATGGCAGCACCTAGACAAGGGCACTGAGCGTGGCTGAGTCAGGCCTGGGGCCTCAGACCTGCTGGAGGTGTTTCCATGCCCCCAGAGCATCCAGACTGCTGCAAAGCCAGCACATGGCAGGACAGGGCAACAGAAGGGACAGGGTGAAAGGCTGGCCCCAGGGACTTTATTTTAGGTGAAAATAGGAATCACAGTTACTCATTTTTTACACTATACACTGACACAGTTTATTTCATTTTGGCTACTCAATGGCTGGTTGTAACTTTTGATATTTAGCAGAGTAACTAAAAGAAGGTGAGGTTTTGTCAGAGTCCCATTCCCATTTAAGACAATCACAAAGTTCATCATCGCCAGGTGCATCAGCCCCTCCACTCCCATCCAGGAGCCGCGCGAGGTCTGTGGCAGAGCAGAGGAGGCATGTGTTGCACTCGCCAGCATTACACCCTCATTTCATCCATTGCCCACGCTTCATCCAGGTGGCATCCATTTTCAGCAGTCAGCCAGAACCTAGCCAGCCTCATTCAACCTGCAGATGGTGCCAGTCTTGAGCTATATATGGAGGAGGAACACTGCCTCTGTGTGGTGCTCCATCTTCACCTAGAAGGCCCAGAAGAGGCATTTACCTCTGGGACAGGCAGAGGTGGACAAGCACTATACAGAAGCCCCTGGCTGTGTCTGACCATCAGCAATTATCACCCATAATAGTTAACTTTCAGTCCATAAAATTGTCTTTTGTCAGTACCTCCGTTTTCAAATATTCCTCTTGAGATGAAAAAACCTAGCCAGTACTTTCGGTCATTGGACTCCTTTCCTTGTTTTCCAGTGATTTCACATGCATATGTTAGCAAGCACGGGGTTTTAGGATCTTCCGATTAGCTTCAAAGCCAAAAGGTAAAACTTGTGTGAGTGAGCACAGTTTAGAATTACATGGGCTGGACATGTTTATTTTTGTTTTTCTCTAGTAGCTGATCACCATAATTAATCTAGCCCAGTGATTGATCCTAAAAGGGATGCAGTGGTGGAGGCTGCTGGAGGTAAAATGCATGGGGCAAGGAAGTCTTGCTGACTGCGATAGAAGCTGCATTCTCCTCTGAAGACCATGTTAGAGCCAAGATGGCTGAGGTCAGCCAAATTCAAACACCTCTCTGGAGAGGATGGGTCTGTGGGTACGACTGGCGCAGTAAGGATGCCCTGCTGCCAGCCTGTCCTTGCAGAGCATCTCACAGGACTGCCAGTGATGAGGTCCATGGGGCTGCCCCTGTGCTGCTGACTTGCAGGACCCTGCCTGCAGACCCTGCTTTCCTGTTCTCCTCCATGTGCCAGGGGAGAAAGGGTAAAGTCAGCCATGTTGTGTAGCATCATCGGAAAAGATCTTAGCCCAGTGAATTTTAACATGTCTGATAGAGGTGACATAGAAAGCCTTGGCCAGTGCAGCCCAGGTGTTGCGCACAGTTAAACCTCCAGTTGAAGGCAGCAGTGCAGCCAGGTGCTGCACCACACTGCCGAAGCAGTGGTAGACGAGCTTGGGTGGGCATATCACAAGACTTGATTTTCCTATTCAACATTGTAGGATTTAACAAAGTGTTATGATGGAAAGTTGTGCCATTTAAGAATTATTATCTCTTTCTTTTGAAAAAAAGCTAATGTACATTTTCTGTACTAGCACAACCCAAATCCCCTCCACCTACCTTCCACTTCTCCCTACCTGGTTTAGCAATGCACGCAACAAGCTACCATATATAATCTTCTGTCTCATAAATATATGTAGAATAACCTAATAGTTTAACAGCTGCTGAAAAGCATTTAGCAAATGAGTTATCTGGAAAGAACTTCCGAATCAGATAATGGCACTGTCCAAGATTATATGCTGAGGTGTAAGCACAAGGCTTCCATCTCCCTGGAGCTATTTTTGTGTAAAACTGTACATATGCATCTGAACCCATAAAAATCTATACACAAAACCCAAAAAGGGGAAGCAGGCATGTTTTAGAGTTAGCCTTCATGATGAGTAGCACCAGTAAGCAGTGTACTAGCAAGAGAGGGTTGAGTTCACGTACTTGTGCAGATAAAAGTTGCATTCACACATGTGCTGCCTAGAGTGTCTTGATAGCAAGAGGCTCCCTTTGTGTCTGGGTAACCCTGCTCTGCATTTAGTAACTAAAAGCAAAGGCTTGGTAACAGCTTGACCTTTAAAAATGTTTTGGTTTAACAGGTGCCTAGGGAAAAACGCAGCTCACAGACAGCATCTGCACAGGTCCTTGTAGTGACTGTCTTACAAGATCTCTGGGGCTCAGTGCTTTTCCCTTGTCACTGAGATTGCCACTGCTGCACACATGTTGGCAGGGCATTTCAGAAAGGTTTGCTCAGCCGCTGCTTCTCGGCTGTTACTGAAGCAGGGATTATGTTTTGTGAGGGCAGCCAGACCCTTGCCTCTCCCTGACACTGACTGCTCCACAGTCAGAACAAGGGGTGAGGCCTCAAGTATGCTGGATCCAGCCAGTGCTGCAGCAGCTGCCAGGATTTTGTCTTTGCACGAATCCAGAGAGGCTAAACTGTACATGGAGATGTGTTCACATCCCTAACTAGTCTGTGGTTGAACAGCAGCAAAGCAGTGAAAAGAGCTGGGGTGACCTATGTAGTGTCTTCTGAAGGTGTGCTGCCAATATCAAAACTGACTGACAAAGGTGGATTTCAAAGGTACAAACAGCCTTTCAGAGCTCAACTCAGTAATGGACATTTAGATACCTAATTCCTCAGCTCTCTTTGAAAGTCTCATCCCAAGTTCTTACCAATTGCAAGACATTTAGTCCAGAAGTTGAAGAAATGTGTGTGTGCACATGATGAAAAAAGTAGTGTTTTGATTTTCATACTCTAACCAAAATCTGTGCGCTGGTGCCAGGGAACTACATCATAGTCTGCACCATGAAAGGAAGCTATTTTGTTGGATAGGTTCAGTCAAACTTAAGGATAAAATAAATATGTTTTAGTGCCATAAATGTCTACACTGATAATACTACATGGAAATAGGAATTTGTTAGTTAAATGTTAATCAGGATAAACATCTGTTTAACTTACATAATTTTATTTTTTAAGTTCACATATTTTAATAGCTACCCTTCCCCCCCCCCCAAAAAAAAAAGGTTTAAAAATCCATCTGGATTGCTAAAGTGTGAAAGCAAACACATTCATTAAAATTGTCAAAAAATACATATAATTTGTATCTGAGCACTTTCTGACTCCCTTTACTGAATGTGCATGATTTATTATTCTTCTTCCAGATTTGATATATTAACTTTTTACCTGCTAGAAAGGCCTTTCATTTAGATGTGGGGTTGCAGAGCTGGCTGAAATATTTCTCCCAGATTCAGACACACACAGAAGGACCATTGTCTTCCACCACTGCCTTGGTATGATGTCATAACCCTGATCTCTCTCTCAGTAAGAAGCTTTGATTTATAGCTAGGGCTGCTGCCAAAGCGTGGTTCTCAGAACTTCGTATTAAATTAGATGACATAATGACATGAGTTCAGAATCTAAGAAGGCATCATCGAACCATTGAAAACCAATTTAAAATTAATTTGCTTATCAGACTAATTTAGAAGGGTGACCTCTGTCATATTTTAATATTGAAAACTGAGGACTATTTAAAACTGTCTGTCAGCTGACCTAATACATTGTGAAGTAACAGGCATTTAAAAATTCACTGCACAAACCAAACTTGCATTCTTTTTCCCTTTTAAGGGCAAGGGCCAGATCCTTCAGCACTCTTAAATGAGTAATGTTCGTTCTGATTCTGAGTGCACATAGAAAGAGTATCATCTTTTGTGTTTACAATTTCAGAAATTCTGGCTTCATTGCTGCAGTTTATTATAGGCGAATCTCAGTGTATGACAAATTCAGTCACTATATTTTGTTCTAGCCAGCTGAGAGTCTGCAAGATGGGGTGGTATCTCAGTGCCATGGAGCAATTTTGAGACAGAACAATTGTTGCTATTTGATATGGCTCTGCTGGATTTAAGAAACTACTATTTCTGCTAAAAGTACTTGCAGGTTCTGAACAGCTGTAGGGCTTTGCAGTTAATTGCCAGCCCAGGCCTGCTGTGTGACTGACTGGGAGTATCTCTTTTAGCTGGCAGAATTTTACCAAGTCATTCAAGATTTGAAATACTTGAGCTAGAAGTTAGTTAGGCTAGTTCTGTTCTCTGTTAAGTATTAATCCTACAAAAATTAATGGTACTGTCTATATCACATTGAATCTCCCTGTGTGAAATACACAGTTGTGGAAGTGAGTGACAATGGAAACAGATGGCAGCTAGCTTACCATGCCTCCACAGGGATGTATAACAGGGCTTAAAACCCCTTTTTTAAGTTTGGGTTTGTAAAGGCTTGCTGTTCAAAAAGCACGAGTCAGTAGGTAAGTGGTAACACAAGTACCCAGCTGGCCAGTAAACAGCCCTGTCTGCTGTGCAGGAGCTTCTGCTGTGGATTGCCCAGGGTTCTCCTGTGCACAGCCAGAATTTGGCCTTGATCCTTGAGGGTACCTTCCAACTCAGGGTATTCTGTGATTTTCCTGTCTAGGAGAAAAAGGTGAAGGTGGACACTAAGGTTTTTATCCTGTTCTCAGTCAGCTGCAGTTGCTCACCCCAGCTGAGCATCTCAGTTGCCCAAAAGTCAGTGAGACAGTGGGTGAGGGTGTTTTAGTTCCTGGTAGCCTCATTAGTGTTTGAGTAATGCTGTAGATGCTGTGATGGTAAGTGTGTAGCCAGTGAGGACAGTTACAAGTTGTTCCTGCATTGGTTTGGGAAGGTGTGCCTTGAAATACCCACAGCTCTTACTTTGGGCCCTCTAAAATCCTTAGAGAAGTGGAAGAAAACAGTCGCCCTTTCAAAGAAAGAATATAAGGTGATTTACACAAAGTTTTAACACAATCAGAGTTATTTTCAGAATGACCAGATCAGGCACACAGGTAGTTTGAGTTGAGTTTGGGAATACAAACATCAGCAAAGATTTTTGGTCTTTGTTACTCCATTCGGTGAAGTTACATAGGCTGCAGAGAAGCAGGTAACAGGATAGAGTAGCATAAATAAACCATTAACTGATGTAATTTAGCAATTTGTGGTATTGTGTCCTCCACAAGTCAAGTACTACTGTTAATCAGGTAAAATACTAAAGCTGAGTTATGGCTGGAAAGGGGAGTGTTAATGTCAGATGTTTCTTGTGACATGCTCAGCTTTACAGGTCTGATTCCAGATCATCTGGATTATACGTAATGGTATTTTCATGGAAAAGAAAAAAAATCCTACAGACCTTCCTTCTCCAAACTGGTACCCCATGAAGATGATTGCAGTTTTTTGAAAGGGAATGAGTGGCTGCCATCCCAGTTTGTAGGATGCACATGCTCACTCTGCATGGAGTTGATAGCTATGCAAATGGTAAAGCGCAGAAAAGTCAGGTACAAATCCCTTCACTATTTTAGCAGGAATACTTTTTCTGTCTTCCCGTATGATACTTATTCTAGTGATGAAATTTGCATACAAACAAAATATATGATACTGAGCAAGTGGTGACTTTTCTACTGTGTTGAAATAATACATTGATAAAGGTAATGGAGACAGTTCAGTTGAACAAGTTCAGGCAACTCTAAGCATAAGTGCAGGCAGTATCTGTCCATTTAAAGACAATTTGTTTCCCATTACATGAAATAGCTGATGCTCAGAAGTATCAGTTCAGAGCAGAATAATGTCAACAGATATAAAATAAAATGGAGGTGCCATTGGTTCTCATATCCCTCCTTGTTTCTCTCTCTGACTACCAACCTGCCATTAGCAAACAAGATACTGTGACTTGCCCTGACTAGCCCTGACCAGTCTCTGTTTTCCCTCTGAACTCTGAATTTGTAGGCACCAGGAGTGTCTTTGGTTGCTGTCACCATCTCCAAGTGAATTTTTGGACTAACAGGTGTGCAGTAGCACCCCTCCCACCCATCAGTCCTTCACCTGGTGCAGAGCAGGATTTACTGGAGATCCTCCATTGGCTACAGTATGTCTGTTTCAGTGTAGCAGCACACAAAAAGAGATTCACAATATTCATGGCCACTAACCAGACCTCCAAATGGACCCCATGGCATTGCTTTTGTAAAGAAAAACTCTGAGTGCAGTGACAAAAAAGTGCTTGGCAAACCAGGTAGCAAAGATGTGCTGCATAAGAACTACAATGAAAAGCCAGGCTGAGATCAGGAACCTGCCTTTTGTAAAGCCTCCAGCCTGCCTGCCACCAGAGCTATAACCCTTCCCTAGGTTATAACAAGTCAGACAGCTCCAGGGTTTATTGGAGTTGTATTGCCAGTGGTTGAGCTTGGAATTATTTAGCACAGGTGTTTCTATAACAGTGATATATTGGGAAAATTCAGTGTTCAACAAGCATCATATTTCCAGCTGTGCTGCGGTTAGTGCTAGCACAGTGAACATAATATAAAACACATGAGAATATTTGCTAGCTCAGGAACTTGTTAAAGGTATTTTCTTACAATATCTGAGCTGTTGTGTTTATCTAGGTGTGTTTCTTTGGTCTTGCATTTTCCTAAAGGGTGTGATAGTGGTTTTGTAACACTGTCACTGAAATTGGAATCTGCTTCTCTGCAACCAAGTGTATTAGTAGCCCTGCTAGCCAGTGTGCAGCACACAAGCTGATGAAAATAAGATTATGAGAAATCCAATGACAGTCTATCACCCCTAGAATATTTGTCTTGAGCAGCACCTGTGCATCTGTTACATATATAGACCTATTTTTACTAGGGGTGCTAGAAATCTTGAAACAAGTGTTGCAAGCATCTACACGTAAAAGAACATAAAAAGAACAAAGTTAACAAGGGGCTCAGGGACTGTAAAACAAGGGTAGTGAAGTGCATACACCACCAGCAAAATCTGTGAGTGTTAAAAGAGGTTTTATATGTACAGATGGACACGTGTGCATTTTAAGGGGCTCAAAAAGACTTGTACACAAACATAATAAATGGCTGGACAATGTGTAAGGGCTTTTGTAAAACACATGCAAATAAATATACAGTCAGAGACACTCACGCAATACACATGTATCTGAGCTGCGTTGTGGAAAGATGTTTCATTATTAACTTTGTGCCACAATGGGTTGATTATTAGAATATTCTGAAAAATATTCTCTGGTGTCACTGTAAATTTTTGCATCCACACTCAATTGTTGTATGCACTAGTGTCACATCTCTCTAGGTGAAAATACATCTATAGTCTAGCTTGGCCCTATTATTTGTAATTTTACTGATAGAGAAAGGGGGTGAATTTTACCTGTGCACTGCATCTGTTGTAGGACAAGCTTCAAAGACACTTCTCTTTTATTTGAGAGAGAAAGTAAATGCAGAGAAGACACTTGGATTTGAGGAAGGATCTTCTGTGATTTGAGAAAGCAGCTCTACATTTGTCATGCCTGAGTTGATGCTCATTGACAATCACTTCTGTTCACATTCTGGTAATTTTTAGAGAAATGACAGCTTAATTAGGGCATTGTTTGGGACAGTGGGTAGAGCAGTTTTTCTTGGTAGCCAGAGACTAACATTTGTTAGGAGCTGGCATTAGCAGGAATTAAATTCAATTATGTAAAAAACTGAATAAATAAAATCCTACTCTTTCAAAAATATCCTCATATTTGACAACTTCTTCTACATATTACTTTGTCATGTATCTTTACAACTTACTTTTCATTAAATTCTGAACGCCCCATCTCTACCTTATTATGCTCCAGTTTACTGCGTGTACAGACATTTATCAAATGGGCCATCGGTAGCTGTAGAAATGCAGTAGTCTATCCAAGTTAAAATTCTTGCCTTGATTACTACAAATCCATGGAGCCCTTGGGTCCAAAGCTTCCACTGAAGCACAGCTATTTGCAAATAGATTTTTATAGCACATTAGTGCTGGAGGAGAGTCCAAAGAAAATAGTCCTTTTCAATATTAGAACCAGCTGTGACTTTCTTGTGCTGATGACTCATTCATTTTTTTTACAGGGTGGGAGAACTAGGCAAAAGACACACAGAGTCTTATTCACGACATTGTTTGTTTTGCAAAGGGTATCCTAGCCACAAGCCAACTTGATCATACCAATACGCAACTCATGTTTATTTAAAACCTTTTTTCTTTTAACAGTTCCAATTATAAAAACAGAACCCACAGATGACTATGAGCCTGCTCAAACCTGTGGACCAATGAACCAAGGCTTAAGCCCTCTCTCTAAACCGTACTACAATCAGCAGATCATGATGCCCCCTGATCCTGGTTTGTGCCTCGTGGCTGGCTTTGCCTCCTGTCAGCAGAGGAACGCTGTGATGTCACCCTCTCCCAACGCAAGCCCCAAGCTACACGACCTTTCGTCCTCTCCTTACAAGTGCATCCCCAACCCGGGCCACAGTCACCTCGGACTTCAGCAGCCCGCTGGAGGTGTCCCCACCATACAGGAAGTGCCAAGGTCTATAGTTGTGCACCCAAGCCCCCCCGAGCAATCATCTCACGTCATGCTGCAGCCGCAGGTGAGTCAACATCTGAGCAGTAGCTGTCCCCTTGGTTATCAACAAACACTCTATCCCAACAGTCCCTCTTCTCCAGTTCCATCTGTTACCCAAGAGCCAACCTATTTGCAGTCCTGCAGTCCAACTCACTCATCCATAATGGGTCAACAGCAGCAGCAACTGCCGAAGGTTCACAGAAATGAGTCTCCAACAACCCAACCACTGTCATTGCCAGAGTTGCATGAGGAAAGTAATCATAATTTGGCCCCTATTCCTGTAACGATCAAGCGAGAACCTGAGGAATTGGACCAGATGTACCTGGATGATGGTAAGTCTTCCACAGCATAGGTTTGCGTTCACCATGTTGCTCTATCAGTGAGTTCCCTTAACCCCCCCTTCTTCTTTCAAGTCCTGGTGGAAAAAAAGTTCAATTAACAGCCTGGTGGAAAGGTGCAGACTTTGCTTGGATTATCTTTATACAGGAAAGGGCCCTTTCATTTCATTTTCAATAATGAAACCACATTATCTAAGCATTAAATGCTGTTAGTTAGCGTAGAGCTCTAGCTGCATGACCAATAGCTATGTTGTAATAATCTTTACTGTATGTTCTTGGCTTATGCCCACCCATGCCAGTGACCAGTGGAGCTGCAGTGAAAACGTATTTAACATTGTCCCATTCATAATGCAGTGAAACGTCTGATATGCAAATCTGTTCATTTAAACTAAGTGTTAAACTGCTCTACTTCAGCTGAGAAGGTTCAAGTTAAAAATGGAAGCATATCTTTCAGCGTCACTTTCTCTCCCCACCCATTCTTACTGTGGCCTTGCTGCCGGTTTTTTTTGTTTGGTTGGTTTGGTTTTGGGGGGTTTTTTGTTTTGTTTTTTGGTTTGGTTTGGTTTTTGGTTTTTGTGGGGGTTTTCTGGTGTTTTGTTTTGGTTTTTTGGGGGGGCTTTGTTTTTTGTTTGTTTGGGGTTTTTTGTTTTGTAAGATTCTGTATGTATATATATTCTACATGCACCACTGAAAAGTTAAAATACTGTGATAAACTTGTGAGACTCTAGTTCCCAAAGATTTATTAGCTGAATATAATAAAAGGGATAATGTGGAATTTGGTTATGTGACTTCACTGAACTGCAATTTAGCATTTGCTACTAAGTATCCCAGTAATACTCTGGACCCTCACCTTAATGCAGGATGTGAATTCCCTTCCAATAGCCATGTAATTTTATATAACATACCATGCTAGTTGAAGAAGAAATGCCTCTTAAATGGCTGCATTGAAACTAATTGGTGCCAAGGAACATCTGAATGTGATTGTCCTTCAAGGAGAATTTAAAGACAATTCATTGCACTGTTTTTTTTTCAAAAAGGACATTTTGTCATTTTATTTCAAACAGTGTGCTCTTCACTGAATAAGGATTGCAAATTAATGTTCGGGAGCCTGGGTAGCAGCCCTTTGCTTTTCCACTCTATGAAAATTATTTTCTTAACAGAAGTTATTATTGGTTACATGATAGAGAGGTCTAGAGAATTTTTCCTAATTAGGAGTTCAGGTCACTAGTTTTGCACAACACGTCTTTTGTGACAAGGTTTTCTTCATACAGCATGCATTTTTATCACTTACCTATGCTGTAAGGAGCACAATTTCAACAAACTAAAGAGAAAAGTACATAAACCAAAACAAAAAGGCATGCTTAAATTTTGGGTTTGAGAGAAAAAAGAATTTTTCTGTGTAAGGAAGAGAATTCAGATACATCTAAACCTAGTCTACAGCTGTCTTTTCTACAAAGCACAAGAAGGAAGCAGCCTTCCTTCTTTACCGCTCAAAAACCCAGCAACCTCTTCCCTGACAGAACCATGAAAGCTGCCTTTGGCTGGTCTCTACTGGAGACATGGGACTGTGTCTCAGGGATGAAGGGTGAATGAAGCTCCTCAGCCATGTCTGTTTCAGGTTTCTCCTGGAGCAACAGAGGAACTTTGTTACCATGTGGTCTGAGAGAGAGGTTTTAGTTTTTTCAGCAATGCTCATTCTCTCAGATGAAGCATAAATGCTTTAGCCTTTAACCTCATCTTTGTTCTATCACTGTCCTCTGGACACACGTGCACATCAGTCCCCTAACAGATGATCAGAACTAGAAGCCACCATGTACATCTGCATTGATAATTGAGGTTGACTTTGAAGATCTCTTCAGCTAGCCAAATCCAGATATACTTCCCTTTGGCATCCAGCAGGCTGGCAAAATTGTTCTATGGCTGACCACAAGAACTATAGACCAAGAAATAATTCATAGACTTAACAGTCCTGGTAACAGTATATAATAGGAAGAAACCCAAGCCTTTGTAGTTCCAAAAATTAAAAACCACCAGTTCCCTCTAAGGGGGTCAATCAGAAATGGCTAAACTGATACTTAGGTTTGTCTCAGGGGTCACACTGATGGAGCGTAACCCACATGAGCTGCCTTTTCCTATCTAAACCTTATCTCACTGCCTGAAGAAAAGGTCATCCACTCTATGTAGATCTGGAGTGAGCTACTACCATCTTCATATTTGTCTCAGTATCTGGATGATTGAGACAGAAAATGTGTGGCTGTGGGGCCAAAGGCAGGAAGTGTTTCTTGTTGGATTTCTGCTGGCCAAGACCCCGTGTTCAAAACATTCAGAGCTCTGGCATTGCTCAGACACGCAGCACAGGAGCACGAAGCTGTGAGTCAGGCTGGAAGCCTGTTTTAGGTCTATGCTATATGCATTTCTTGAAGGCAGCCTTTTCACCACCACTGCAGACATTGGTTTCACATTACATTTAATCTGTTGGAACTGCAGGTTCCTATGGAAAGCGTGGCCTCAATCCATCTTGCTCTGTCACATGTTCTCACTGCATCCTTCGAGTCATACCAATTGATTATGGAGCAGCAGAGCAGGCTAATGGAAAATTGGCCTGCCCAAAATAGCAAAATCCACATAGTTTTCTGTTGGGTCAGCTCATGGAACCATGTCCATAAACTGGGTCCAATAGTGTCCAGCCCCGAGAGGGGGGCAGGAAGCCTGGTGCTGTGGGTCAAGGGGTGCCACACGGCTGCTCTGGGCGGCAGCAGCCCACCCATAGGCCAGAGTTGAAGCCGTGTCTGATGTGATCTTATCCTCCCCAGCAACTATCTCATCACCTCATCCTGTCACAGTTAAAAATCCCCTTCTTGTCCTCACCTATCAGTTATGGAAAGGTGACATCTGGGCTCCATTGCACAGTCTCGAAGGGCAGTTTGACCACTTTGGTGACTGCCTGGAAAGCACCAGTGATTGCTCCTGGTGTCCCAGGAGGTGCTGCTCACTGAGATCAGCACGGAAAAGGCAAAGCACGTACGCAAGGCCTTTGTGCCTGGTGCTGTTTCATTCACACCTCTGGCCATAATGGTGGAACAAGGGACCGTGGGTTTTGGCAAGTGGCTCATACCAAATAAGAGCAATTCATTTTTGCATGTGCCTGACTTTTTTTAAAAAATAGGATCTTCTAAGCTATCACCGTTTTTAATTATTAGTATCATACCTACCTCTAAGTGTTTTTCTTGTAGGAGGAGTGGGTGGAATATCTGTAGCACCTGTGAACAGTGTGAAAGCCAGACAGGTCAGGTGTACTTAACTGCTTTCCTTGCTTACTACTCCAAGTATAATGACTCTTTCCCTCATCCCTGATTAATAACATATTTTAATGGCATTAAAAATGAAGTTCTCAAAGCCTCACTCAAGTATATCTTCAAAGCATCTTGTGGTTATTTAATACCTCCAGTTTTACCGAAAACTATTTAAGAAGTGCGAGGTATTGGCATCTAACATACTTACGAGACTACCAGACAAATAAAATATTCAACTGATTTTCCCAAATTATATCTGATAAAATTTTGGTTGCTTGTTTACCACTTTAGGGAGGTTTGATTTATGTATCTAATATACATAGAGCAGTTTTGGACCAGGTATAAACAGAAATCTTTTGGTTTCAGCTTATGGGTTCAAAGTAATATTCATTCCTTTAGTTCTGGAATATGTCCAAATATAGACCATTTACACTGCAAAGTGTAGATGGAAAAAAACACTCAATGAATTTATATAAATACACATCCTTTATATGACATTTTTCTGCTTTGGTAAAGGTGGGTAGCTGAAGTGATATAAAGGAAGCAAATGAAGAGAATTCCATTTTGGCAAATAAGTTCTGGTCTTGGAAATCTTATTTTAAATCAAAATCTACAGTAGCCACCTGGGCTACTCATTAAATGTGCTGTCCATTTCAGTATGTGAATATATGATTCCACATACAGAACATATTTAAAACTCACGCCATAAAGTGATACCTGATATATTATGGCTGTGCTCTAGATACTGAAAGGTATCTGGCTTGGATACCAGCACCCGTTTCAAATAATTTTGAGTTCAGCCTCTTAACAGAGATTATGGCTGACTGCCTTTGCTGCTTTCACAGGAAAATTTGATTAAAAGTGGTTGAATTGTGACATTTATGCCTGGTTTTGGTCCTTGCAAGAGTCCATGGTCTTTTGCAGGAGGAGACGGAGTGTCTCCTGTCCTCTGCACCAGAAGCTCTTGCAGAAACCTTCAGGATACTGGGGCACCCTGGTAGGTGATGCCGGGACTGACGGTGTTTCCGTGTGCATGTGCCACCCCTGCTCTAGACAGTGAAGGTTAAGTGACATTTCCCTTTCAGATCTCGCCTGGGAGTAGTATGGAGTGCTGGGGTGGTGGAGATCATGGAAAACCATTAGGCAGGCAGGCTTGAGGGACTTCTTTAGTACAAGTCCATGCTGTAAAGTCTTTTAAGAGAATATATGTTATTTAGGTATTGATATGTCTGCTATACAGCCCTTTGAGACATGAAGTGGAATTAGTATTTCCCAAAGAGATGGATAGTTTGGGGAAGCTACAAGCTGATGAGAATTCTTCCTGGTCCCTTGAACCAGACATGAAAATTTACCTAATTTGTATCTTTGACATTTTTATATTTATATTTTTAGTGTGCTCCTCTCTGCAGTTGTCTAACTAGTACTTGGGTCAAAAGTTATGCTAGTCTGCTCTTGAACTAATCCCCCTTCTTTTCTGTTGACAAGGGCAGCTCAGACAATTTTTCAGAATTTTAACTGCTTTTTTTAGTGGTAGAAGAAACCCCAAGCCAGAGGCAGGAGAGTGGAAGTTCACACAGCTTTCCGGATGTTCAGGCAGCTGGGAACTGGCCAGGCTCACAATAGGAGATGCTGAAGGTGACTTGAAATCACCTTCCTCATCCCCATTTCCCTTTCCTGGACTTAGTGTAGCCTGTGTGGAACACAGAACTGAGCTCCAAATCTTTCATTTCACCAGGATGGCGAGAGTTCAATTAAGTGTGCTGATGCCAAGAAACATTTTTCAGGTTGTCACTGGCACTCCCATGAGCTATTAGATATTTTACCTGCAGCAGAATGACACTCATTTGTGAAATTATTTCCTGCTGTTACAAACATCAAAGAATGTAGTTTTCATTGCCGATGAAAATGAATCTATTTTGAAAGAACAATGGGGAAACACATTGGTACCAACAGGAAAAAATGTATGATTTATATTCTCAGCAGATTTCAAGGTGTATTGTTCATTCTGTAAACCCATTTATTATATAAATGGACAAAACTTTACAAAAGTAGTTTTTAATTGAAAGCAAAGCAGCATCTGGGAGCATTCTTTAATCAAGTTACTTGATTACTCAGTGCTTGAGTACTGAAGCTGAAGATCCCAACTTCTTCAAGCTTTGCCTGGCTTCTTATCTCAATTTTTGACATGCAGTCCCAGCCTTGTTGCAATCAGGAGCATGCTCCCATTGCTGACTATGAGACCAGAGTTCCACGTGCCATGGAAAAAAATATTTTCCAGAATATTCTGAGTCTTGTTAGGAGCCAGAACTGAAATAACAATATCTGAAAGACAGATCTCCTGTCTGAAGTTTTTTATATTAATTCAACCTCCTCCTCTCTGCATGACTGCTTTCATAAAGACCTCTATCCTCATCTTGACTTGATCAGATCTATAAATCTTTGCGTAGTAAGATGAAAATACACAGGCCATAAACAAAGGTATCTGATGTTTGGATATGTGGCTAGCAGAAAGTATCAGAACCACATAATCATCTTTTTTAAAACAAGAAGGCTTTTGTTCTTGTGATTGTCTTTGCACAGCTGTGAGTTTTATAGCACCATGCCAATGAATGCACTCATTGCAACTTTTATTTTACTCTGAAAAGGTAAATTGGGAGTATTAAGCCCCCAATAAGTATGTAAAAGTGGCAAAACCACAGGTAAAATGTTACTGAAAGCTGCAGTCCTGCCAGCCATTTCATTTTAAACATGGCTCTTTTAAAAATAACTTTTGCAGTAAAAGCTGTAACTCCTGGATGTAATATGAGCTATTGCTAATGTCATTCCCATGAATTGCTTATAGTGTTGAACCGTTAGATGTCTGACAAGTCCATATATCTCCTATACAGTATATATGAAAGTTTTTGCGTCTAAACCATATGTTCTTTTTTACTCCTCTGTATTCTGGAAATGCACGTGGTTTGCTGATATAGTTTATTTGAACAGGAACCATAGCAGACAGAATTATTCTTTCGCTGAAATGTATCCTTTTTCATACATCTCAGCTTCATGATTAAAGCGATTGGCTCTTGAGGCGTTAAGTTTAGTCTGCTTCTGCCACAATTATGCCTTTGAAAACTCCTGAGTTCACTCAGTGATTTCCAGTAGTCCAAATGTCATTAGAACAGCATGCAGGTAGTCTGCAAAGTCCAGTAACACTGTCTACACTTCTGGCTTGGGTGAGCTTTTCCCTTCCTCCCTCTTGGCCAAGCCTGGCAGCTCTGGGAGAAACAAATAGCTTTCCTCATGGAAAGTTTTACTTAACCTGGCATTGTGCCTGAGCCTAGACCCTCCTCATTTCTAATGATGATTGAAAATATACATGCTACTGTGATAAAACATGCTGAGTCGTTAACATTTGGGGCTTGGGTTGTAGGCGATGAGTAAGGGAGGGCTGAAGTAATCGTTCAAGTCAGACCTTTGGTGGACTTGCACGTCTGGGTTGGAGGGGGATCCTGTTACACAAAACCACACACCCACAGGATTGGCTTTTGCTGTTTCTGGCTGGTTTGATGAATTGGGTCTCCCAGGAGGCCCACCAGGAGAAAGCCCCCAGAAACACAGATGAGCAGACTAGGTGTCCTTCCTGGTTTTCTGCAGCCCCAGGTGTGCAGTTGCCCACAGAGCAGACCTGCCAACCTCTTAGCTGTGGTATGCTGTGAAATATAGTGGGGAACTTTGCTTTCTTTCAACATCAGCACGTAGATTTCCAGTGAGGTCCTTGAGTCTCGGGCTTTCAAGGAGTGTCCAATCCCCTGGGAGAAGTCCTTAGTGTCTCCAGCCCCATTCAGCAATGCCAGACTCTGGTGGAGGGAGCAGGAGGCTGACCAAGTGACAGGAAAGCTGCAGAAAGCAGTATTTTTGTGTTGAAAAGACAGCCTTTGGTCAATGTGCATCTGCACACGCCACCTTCATGTTAATATTTGGAGTCATTAATTGTTTGGCTGAAGCTGCATTGCACCCCCTCTTTCCAGCTGAGAGCAGCTTGGAAGAAGTTGCTCCTCCCTCCCATGTTCCATTCATTCTTCCATTTCTATATTAATGGCTGTTGGTGTTGCCATTTCAAATGGTAAAGGTTTTGTTGGTTATTTTCTCCAAGTTTTCCCTGGTGATCGGGAGAGAAGAAGTTGCTGTATCTGAGCCTTGGTAACATTTGCATCTGCTTTTAAGCCTGGAGCAGTGCCAAGGAAAATACATGGCTTGCAGAAGCACAGGCTTCGTGAGAAAGCTTTGTCCCAATGCAGATTATTTTAGGACTATATTGTTTGTTTGAATCATTTCTGCTGAGCTGAGCAATGTTAGCCGCTCAGGTGTGGCCTCGTGCCTTGGCCTCCGTGCTCTCATGTCCTAAACCCCTTCTGTCAAAACACTTGTGGGGAAGTTGTGGTAGCAGGCCCCTCTTCTCGAGGGAGCAGAATATGGCACGGGCCCCCGCAGCACTTCCGCAGAGCTGGGCTGGCAGCTCAGCCCAGCAAACACATCCATGTCAGAGGGAGCAGCTTCCCTGACTTCACATACAGCACTCCTGGAGAGGCACTGGCAAGCTGCTGGATCCCCAAACTATGGAGGACCTACTTCTGCTCCCACTTAAGTCAATAACACTGTTCCCTTTGGGTTTGTTGGGAACAGGACCAAGCGCGTGTCTGGTAGTTAAATCACACATAATAGCTGCATTCATGGAAGCCTGGTCCCTGATAGACAGACAGAGAGGGAGTTTTTCCGAGCAGATTTCTGTGCGGCACGACTCGTTGTTTCATCTGCGTCTGCTGGAAAGCTGGGGGCTGGGCCAGGGGCTTTGATAGTGGCTTGACCATCACTGCCGAGAGCAGGCTGCTTGATAACCTGGCTCCGGGTCTTTCCTCCTCTCTGACAAGCTGATGCTGATTGCAAACCAAAGGGGGCACAGGCTTTCCACAACAGGCTTATCACCAGGCTGGGAGGAAGCTTATGAAAAAAAGCAGACCCTCAAAATGTTCCCCTCCTCCTCCATCACTGAGGCAGTCTGCAAAGCCTGGGCATTGAAATACCCGGGAACAATTGGTAAGAAATACAGTAGGAAAACTGCGGTCCTGTTCCTCCTTGGCCAGCCTGGCTGGGTTTGTCAGCAAACCAGGGAGCTGGACTAGCCCTCTACTTCCTTTACAGGCTTCACTTTGTCAGTAGCTCTTCCTTCTACATTTTGCACACCATGAAACCTACTGCAAGAAAAACAGCAGAAAGCTGAGTGAGGTGGTGCTACATGTGTGTCGAAATTCCCAAACCATATTGCTCCTGAACACATAAATTGCGGTGTGAGCATTTGAACAGTCTTAAAAAAGTAATGCTACAGGCTATCCAAATCCATAATTAGTGGATTAAATTCTTTGATCCTCGTTATAGCTTGTTATCCAAGCATTGTGTAAACACAAGAATGTTCCTCACTTGCTTTTCCTTTGCACAGCTAAAACATTATTTCTCTACTTTATTTTGACCCTTCTGCAGCCATAGTGCTGTAGAAAATGCAGAAGGCAAGATTTGACTCCTCGTGTCTGTCCTGTCCTGATTGCTCTTGATGTTAGGTTTCTGTGGAGGTAGGTCTGAAGATCTGTTCAATTTTATAACTATTGTCATACCTTTCGGGTTGCAGAATGGGTATTGCTGTAGATATTGTGAAGCCATTCTGATACCCTGGGAGCAGCAGTCAGTTCTTTTTCTAGTGCTTTGGGGAAAATATGTGTTTCAGTGCCACCTCATAAGCAAAATTTTCTGCAGATTACTTAAGAAGTAGAAAAAAATACTATTTCGGGTCACAAGAGAAGCCTCCAAAAATAAAAAACTGAAGAATATTTATTTTAACCTTTATTTCTATCCTGCACATGCAAATCCATACACACATAAAGTGTCTGAAATGCGCTGTAAGACTTTGTATTCTAATTCTTTTGCATCTTCGTAGTTGTAGTGGGTGAGAGTGATCTAAGTCTTTTCGACTCATGACTGACTTTTCTAAAAATCACGCAGGTGACTATTGAGTAAAACCTCTTAGAAACCTGAGGTCAGGTGGAGAAGCCCATCCTGTGGAGGCTCTGTTGTGCGCAGTCAGTTTCTGAACTGTTGCAGCTCTGTGCTGCTGCACTCCTCTGAGTTGTGATTGTCACTGGTGCTGGCATCTGAGCTTTTGCTATCCAGTTATTCTTTTGGAAGACTGACATGACTGGTAATCTCTTCACTATCAGTTGACTTTTGGGTTTTTTTCCCCTGTGATTGACTGTGTTCCACCAAACTCCAGGCTGCACTTGTACTCAGCCACTGGCTTGAGGTGTTTCACCTCAGAGCGTCTGCATGAGGCATTATCAACTTCTCCAGGAATCTTCTTATAGCAATGTCTCTGGAACAGTAGTATTGGGAGGTTCCAATGTTCTTCTCAATCTAAAATGACTAGGTGTGAAATTGCCATATAAAGGAGAAACTGGTCCTGATTTTTTTCAATTACACACTCTTTATTTCCTTTGTTCTGAGAAATTTCCCTGGTTCTTTACCTGTTAACCATTGCACTATATACCGTGGGACCCAGCAGTCAAAAGCTAGAGATACCTGAAGTTGCTAGAATTGGTGCCATGCAAATTCCAGTTTTGCAGAGAGTTGTAATGGGTCCAAGTTCTGGCAAGTTTTACCTCAGCCAGACACTGCACAAGTTCTGTCTGGAAGGGCCACCACAGATGGATATGGCTACTTTGCTCCAGACCCTGAGCTCCTAGGTAACTTTGAAAGAGTTCTCAGGCATTCTTTCTTGTTTTTTTTTGTTCCACACAGAGAGTATGTTAAGATAAGGAAAGACCTCATCACAAAAGAAAAAGAAGCCAAACTGATTCTAGGGCAGAAAATGCTATCAGCCACAGAGAGAAGACTGCTTTTTTCATCAGCAGACAAACCTAGGGGCAATGGCTGCTTCAGAGAACTTTCCAGGAATCCCCTCACTCTTTCTGAAAACCTGTGCTGGACCTTTACAGGCCAGAAAAGCATACTACAATCTATTTAAACCACATACTCACAGCTGGATGAGCTGTCACCCCTTGGTAGGAACCTGCAAACCTCCACAGTTACCTGACAAACTGCTGATTTCTGCCCTGTTCAGCACATAGTCAGAGTCATAAAGGTGACCATGGCTTTTGGGGTTAGAGGGTTCAAACTTACCTTTTTGCAATCTGATATCCCAGATATTTCATGCCATTTCAATGGTAAACTGAAATTTTAAAGAGAATCCAGCAGTGCTGAAGTCAAGGAAAGGTTTGCCAGAAGGACATACCAATATGAAAGCAGCTTCTTGTGCTATTTTAGTAGCTAACTCACAATTCCAGAGATAGCTGCAGCCCTCAGCTGAGTTGGTGTGTTCTTGCTGGCAGAGGCAGATCTGTGTTGCAAGACTTCAGGGCCCCCAGTCAAAGCTGAGGCTCTGCATGGGGCTTCAAAGGATTCAGCACATTGGAAGTGATGGGACCCTTTGTGACAAGTACAGGCAAGTGCATGTGCACATATACATTTATTCTGTTTGGGAAACTCAGTGAAAAAAATAAAATAGAAGCTTTCTCATGAAGCTGTAGCACAGTTAGCAAGCATTTTAAAGTTTCAGACTTCTAGTATGGCTGTGAAACTACCTGATGATGTAATTAGAGTGAAAGAAGGCCTGAGAAAAAGAGAAATGAGAGGAGGGTTAAATATAATGAAAAGAGAAAAGAGAAAAGAGAAGGAAAAGAGAAGAAAAGAGAAGAAAAGAGAAGAAAAGAGAAGAAAAGAGAAGAAAAGAGAAGAAAAGAGAAGAAAAGAGAAGAGAAGAGAAGAGAAGAAAAGAAAAGAAAAGAAAAGAAAAGAAAAGAAAAGAAAAGAAAAGAAAAGAAAAGAAAAGAAAAGAAAAGAAAAGAAAAGAAAAGAAAAGAAAAGAAAAGAAAAGAAAAGAAAAGAAAAGAAAAGAAAAGAAAAGAAAAGAAAAGAAAAGAAAAGAAAAGAAAAGAAAAGAAAAGAAAAGAAAAGAAAAGAAAAGAAAAGAAAAGAAAAGAAAAGAAAAGAAAAGAAAAGAAAAGAAAAGAAAAGAAAAGAAAAGAAAAGAAAAGAAAAGAAAAGAAAAGAAAAGAAAAGAAAAGAAAAGAAAAGAAAAGAAAAGAAAAGAAAAGAAAAGAAAAGAAAAGAAAAGAAAAGAAAAGAAAAGAAAAGAAAAGAAAAGAAAAGAAAAGAAAAGAAAAGAAAAGAAAAGAAAAGAAAAGAAAAGAAAAGAAAAGAAAAGAAAAGAAAAGAAAAGAAAAGAAAAGAAAAGAAAAGAAAAGAAAAGAAAAGAAAAGAAAAGAAAAGAAAAGAAAAGAAAAGAAAAGAAAAGAAAAGAANAAGGAAAGGAAAGGAAAGGACAGAGGAGAGGAGAGGAGAGGAGAGGAGAGGAGATATGAATTCTGGAAGGAGAGGGGAAAGGATGAGTGTGGGTGTGAGAGAGAGGAGTTTGTCTAAAAGTGAAATGGTACTAATGAGTAGTAAGAGCCCAGGATTTGACTGCCATGGAAAAGTGTGTCTAAAGAATACCTCGCTTTGCCCCAAAATAATTTAAGTATAGAGAAAAATGAGAGGAGGTGAAGAAATGAGCATTGTGCTCATTAAACTTACATAGATCCAAGGAGAGAGGGTAGGGGAGCCTGTCTGTCTGTATTATCTGCAGTGGGATCTACAGATGTTCTATTGACAGGTTTTCTAATGGGCAAGGAGAGGGCTTCAGAGCTGCCACTGAGTGGAGAAAGCTCCCACAGGAAGACCAAAAGCCCTCAGAAATATGGTGGAAATTAAGGGAGTGGGAAGTGGTCTTTGAGTAAATACAGTACCATCACCTGAACTTAGTGATAAATCTTCATATCAGTTTTAAGACTTACAGTGTAAATAGGGCATCCAGTAAAAATCAGAAAAATAAGAATATGTTATCCATTGACTTTTCCCCAGTTGAAAACTACCTATAAAAAGTAGTGCTAGAAGGAGTAGAAGTGATCAGACCTTGACAAGGCAGTTGAAGATTTGCAAAAGCTCACTTTCAAGGTTATACAATTGAAGAATAAAACAGGAAATCCCCTTACTTTGCAGCTTTTGAAAGATGGCATTCAAGTTACATTTAGGACGTGTTCCAAGTGCCATGAAAATTTTTTCCATCAATTTCGATGGATGTTCTAAAAGAGGATGTGTTCAATTAGAGGAAATAATAACAGACTCTCAAGTAAATTAACAGAATATTCACAACAGATTATGAATCACTGTATTAAAGAATCAGTTAGAGCCAGCTATTTACATAAAGGCAGAGTAGGAGCAAAAAAAAAAATTTAGAAGTAATAAAAATCAGAACATCTGCTGAAGTTTCCAAAGCTATATTTAATATTATCTCAGGAAAAGCACCTGGACTGAATGGTGTCTCATCAAAAATTTCTAAGTGTTTCCAGACCAAAATCACTTGGATACTTAAGAAAAAAAAATCATCTGCTAAAGTAAAAGAAAAAACTCCTCTCTAATCCCTTCCCTCCCACTGAATTTTGTTGTGGGGAACATCCCTATCTTAAACCAGAGCACTTTCTGCTGCCATGAACTAGTTTGCTGGAACCAAGGCCTGCCCTTGCGTAACAGTACCATTAGCTAACTGTGGAGTAGACTTTATTATTATAAGGAATATTTTGGATTCAAGCACTCAGCACAGAAGTGTGTATGAAAAGTGAGCAGACTACGAAAAGTGAGCAGACTTCAGTAGAGATGCCAGATTTCCTGCCAAGAAATCTACAAATTGATGGACCTTTTCTTCGGTTGTTAGGTGAATATTCAGAAAAAAATTTACTTATGAAATTTGCAGCAAACCTACTGTCTTTTATTCTGGTGAGGAAGGGGGTAAGATATAGGGCTGTCTATGTATGTTTCATGGTGTGAGTTGTGACCCTAGAAACATTTGGTCAGCCAGCCAGATGTATACTTGATGTTTCAGGGCTATTTTCATGGTTTCTCTGATGATAAAATTTAGATTCTGCAGCGACCAACACAATTTCTCTGCAGTCAGTTAAGACCCTGTGTCAGGGAGAAGCTGGCAGATGTTTGTGATGTCAGGTGAGGCTGTATCATGCTTTCTGTCGTGCATGGTCCCCTGAGGGATGGGGCCACCACCGCCCCGTGCCTATTTTTGGAAAAATGTCAATGTTCAAAAAGTTGTCTGAAGACAGATTTACATTTCATATGACGAACTTCCATTGGGGGGAAGCACCACTGAAGGGGGAAAGCCCCACATCTTGTGACACTAAAGTGATTTTAAGAATTCTTTGCTAAGATGTCTAAGTGGGAATATTTCTCATAATACGGAAAAGATATCTTGATTCTACCTTGGTGCTGCAAAATGAAAATCTTAAGAATGGGAGAACTTACCTTTGGTTCTTCTTGACGGAGGCAACTGGAGTAAGTCAGCATAGATCCATCTAGATGTAGTGCAGCTGCACTGATTTCTACCTGTTCATACCCAAAACCAATTTATTTAAGAATGAATGCACTAGCCACAGCAATGATTCTTCTAGCTACATCCTTACTTGAGATTACCCTGTTTTTAAGTACTAGCAGACATTTCTGTATATCTTTTCCTTAGCAGACTTTTATTTCTATCATGTATCTATGTCTCACATGCCAATGGAAATCAGGAAAGGAAATTAATTTGTATGAATGGACTTCATAAACTTCATGATTTACCAGTAATGAAATCCTGGTTTGCAGAATGAGAAATAATAGGGCTTTTCCAAAATATCTTAATCCTTGGCTATGATTAGTGGCATAAAATGAACCATTCTTTCCGACGTGTCTAAAGTCCAAGTTGTGCTCCATGTGATATTCTTTCCAGTCTCATGTCAGTAAATAATTGCCATGCTGCTCTTTAGTCTGTCTCTGACCTTCACTATGCTCACTTTTCTTGAACAAAAGTTGGGAGTTGTTGCATATTGATCTCCTACTGTGATCTGATCTAGTCTAGTGTGAAAGGAAAGCTCGTTAATCCTACTCCCAAATTCCTTACCCAGTTTACTATAAATGTACTGCTCTATAAGCATACGTAATACAGCGCAGCCATAACAGTGTTTAAAACGGGATTAGGCCATGCCTCATATTTTCTAACTACTTCTACTTTTGCAGGAATACAAATTCACTCTTTGTATTGTAGGGGGGGACTTAAAAAAACCAACAGTTTTCTGATTTTATGCCAGAATATTGTCTAGTCTGTCTAACCTTGGCCAGTTTGTGTAATTACCTGAATATGAACCAAACAGGGTTCATATCTAAAGGAGTCTCTTTTGTGGATGAGAAGAACCAAGTAGATTGATATGATCTTGTTTCACGAATTAAAAATTGGCAGCTGAGCTGTGTACTCATGCAAAGCAAGGATTTTTAGTCCAAGAGAAGTGGTTTAAAATCTAGAAAATAAAAACTACGAGTGGCTACTAAAACCCTGTGCATGGTTTTCCACTATTCCCTAGAAAGTGTGTAGGTCTGTGGGATCAAACTGTATCCACATGCATATGCATTAAACCACTGAGGTAAACACACTGAAGTAAACACAGAAACATGCTTGTCCTGTTTGAGTGGTGGAAATCAGAAGTAAGTCTGCTGACATCAAGGAAGTCTTGCATCCTTCAAAATTCCAGCAAAATAAGAGAACAGATCTACTTACCTCTTTTGCATATCCACATTAAAACATTTCGAATTATCTTTACAGAATAATGAACAAAATAGAGCATTTAGAATACAGTGACTGATATATTTTCCTTCCAAGCCATCAGACCAGTACATTGAGCATTTGTAGACCACCCTTGCATATACCTGTCCTGTGTTTAATAAGAGCTTGGTGCAAAGTTCATTGAAGTGAGTAGGAATTCTTCTATTGTCTCCTGTGCTCTTTGGATCAGACTCCAATTCACAATCACAATAACCTATCACTTAATGCTCTTTTAAAAAGTCCTATGTTGTAAAGAAATAATGCATGAAAATCTCTAATACTGGGTGAAAATTTCAGGACCCAAAAGTTGATGCAGACACAGTTACAGTTCCCAGAGTAAATGTAGAACTACATTAATATGTTAAGGTAAATGGCACATACAATAACTTGAAATACTGCCTGTATTTCACATGTAGTGTGACTGACTGGAAGTGTTTCAAGAACACTCACTTTGATAGTTTGGATATGCTGATATTTAAAGTAATGTTTGTGTTGTTTGCAAGGGATCATCACCAGGACATCTCAGTGTGTTCTGGCACATTGAATGGTGCATAAATATATTTTGTATGAGTGCACCGTGTCTGTTTCTGTCCCCCTTTATGACAGTAGGATAGAGACATTCTTCTCCTGGAGCAGTTTTCATACAAATATGTAAGGTCCCTTTGTGAGACCATTTTGGAAGTCTCTTGAGTGGCTGCACTCGTTCATGTGGTCTGTAATGAGACAATGACAACACCGCATCATGTGTTCTCCTTGGAAAACCGGGTAATTTCAACAATTTTCCATTTTCTGTGATGTTTTTGTCTAAGCAGGGGGCCTTCTTCATGTGTACAAAGATTTCTGTTGCAGCTCTCCATAGATAGCCATGCCAGAGAGAAAGCATGAGAGCTTTTAGGGCAAACATTCATCCTCACTTATCTGGCCCTCAGAGACATTAGCTAATCAAGGCACGATACTCCATACAATAGGACAAGTGCTGTAAAGCTACCTCTGTTATCCCAGCAAACATGGAGACTTATCATTCCCATGACCATTTCACAGGATTTGTTTTCTTCTGACAACAACATCCACAGCCTACAGTGCTATCAACTCCAGCAATTAATCTGATGCTGGCTCTCTGTGTTATCATCTCCCTAATAAGTGTCTTTTTTTTCTACTTTTCTTTTTTCTTTCCCACCCCATTTGTGAGAATTTCTCCCCTGGAGCTCTTCTCTATCAGGTCCCTGCAGCTGCTGTTATTTTAGATATGGCAGGAAGTAGGTATCGGAAAACAGCGAGAGCTCACAGCACTCAGAAAAATCTAGAAATTCCTCTGATTTACCCTAGGCTCTGGCTCCAATCAAAGCTGGTTGAAAAAAGAAAATGAAAAGGGAGAGGGGGGGATGTTGGCAGAGGGAAAGGCCCAAGCAGACAACTGCGTCTGGGCTGCGTGCGTTAGGAATGAGAGTTTCAGCCATTGCCTCCTGCAGGGTACCGGGGGGATGCTCCACATGGCCATGTGGGATGGGGAGTGCTTGGCTGGGAGCAGCATTCCATGGCAGAGCTGGGGCCAGCACCCTCTCCAATCAGCCGAGAAAGCCCCTTCTTGCCTCCCCAGGGACATGTGTTTCTCATCCCTTTTTCACGTTCTCCCTCTTGCATGTCCGGTGTGCGCCTGAAGCGGATCAGCTTCCCTGGCCGGCTGGAAGCTCCTGCAAATGCTTTTAACAGCACTTACCAAGGGGCGCCAGCCAAAGACACTGGTGGAAAGTCACTGGAGCAGGAAACTTACATCACTACTACTACTATTATTATTATTATTATTACTACTACCACTATTATTTTTATTATAATTTTACAGCTCAGATGGGATACTTCTTAATCTGCTCAGCAAAGACATTTTTAGTCACTCTGAGTACCTTTTAAATCAGGCTGACTCTGGAGATGACTTCTAAAAGAAAAAAAACTATAAAGAAAAACACCTCCAAATCCTTCATTCAGCAAGCAGTTTAGAAAAGAAGACACCACCACCCTCATGCACAAAGATATACGCAGAAAAAGTACTACCTTTAGAACTGGTTTTAATAAATAAATTGTCCTTTTTGATACAGCAGATAATGAGGAAGATGTCCACCCACAGACATCTCACACTATTAGCAATCTAGTTAACATCTGTAAATGTTTTAGGGAAAGAAATTACACTTTGAGACATTTCTTTTTTAATTACAGGCTCCAGATGAGATTTGTTAGAGCAGGGAAATGTATCCCATAGCGACTGATGTCAATAGCAAGCAGTCCCTAAAGCCAGCCAGGATTGGGAAAGCCATGCTGTTTGCTGCTCTTGGCACTGCTCCCCGCTTTCACAATGTCAAAGTTAGAACCGCCTTTATATGCACTTTCCATTTTTTTTCCACAGTAGCTGTTGCCAGCAAGCTGTAAACTACCGTATATCACTCAGATTTAAGAACCTAAACTTTAAAACAAATTAAACTCTTGTTGACATTGTAGTAAAAATCAGAATCGAACTGAACAGCTCAGTAAAAGTGAACTTCAATTATTTTATGGATTTAAGATTGTTTTCTAGGATTCCCAGACTCCCAATACAGTGAAGTTATTTCCTCTTGGCAGATGTCTGGAAAAAAAAAATCATTGAATGGATAAAATTATGTGGCAGACACTAGGTTAAAGCCTAAAGGGAGGAAATGGTGTCTCCCCAGCACCTGTAAATATTTGCTCTGTGTCTTGACCAGGAGAGCCTTTCGTCCATGCTTTAAAAAAAAAATTTCAAGGTTTTTATTTTGTGAGTTTTTAAGAAAAAATAATTTTCATCTGGCAAAACCCAGTCTCTGACTAGATGTTTATGTGGGCTTGAACAAGAATAGCAAACACAGACCTAACCCACCCTTTAGAACCGTGTCCAAATGCAGGTAAATGCACGCATCACACCAGTGCTCCCAGTCCCTGGCCTCTGCTTATCTTTCATTTCCCTACTTAGCAGTTAATGTTGGGTATTCTTTTTATAATTCTCTCTTCTTTTTTTCCTATTCTGTAAAATGGAAACAAAGGTTTCCATCTGATTAATTGCCAGGTTTCCATTCTTTTTAATGTTTCCTCTCAAAACAGTTCACAATGAAACTATTTCAGAAATGTGTGTAGATGGAAGCTACTGGAGATAATAATTTGTTTCATGGAACTATGTTTTACAAAAGGTGTGGTGCACCAGAAGGGCTGTTATGTGGAGCAAACAATCAATTTGTGCAGCCTTTCATCAAAACCTTTGTTGAACTTGTTTCTTTTATTGCATCAGTGGAATGTCCTTGATGTCCCCAAAGCCCCAGCCTGAAAAGCATTTGGTTCACAGGGTCTTCAGCAAGAGATGACCCTTGCTGGGTTGCTCTTGCACCCTTGCTGGGTCACAAGGATGCTTCTGAAGAGAGAGCCAGATGTTGCACATCTGCATGCCCACAGCTGAGTCCTGTGGTCTACATGTCCTGGCTGAGTTCCCCAGGGAGTGGAGACCTGGCTGCCCCTTCAAGCACTGTGTAGTGGTGTGGATTTTCCAAAGCTGCTGTGTTAGGCTCCATGCGTTTACCTCCTGCTCTGAATTGGCTGATTTGACCTTACTGAATCTCATGAAAGCAGCCAGTTTTCTTCATTCTAGCATTAATAAAATCTTTAAAGCTCCTCTTGAATTGCTGTTAAAATTCTTCCACTCATTTTCTTGCCTGGAGCACCTCTCAAAAGCCAGGCCAACTCCTGCTTGAGTTTGGATGTGCTGTGAGATCACAGCCTGGGCCATGGAAGCACCCTGTCATTTGTCAGCTATTGAGAAGCAAGGGTTTTGAAGTTCAGGTGCTCAAAAAGAGGCAGAGAAGAAACCTGTTGCACACTGCGAGTGGTTGTTTGGAAAGTGTAATGCAAACATTTTGAATAAAATTTCAGGTCCTTAAGTGTGTTTGAGAGATGAGTGTTGTACGCCTACTCTCAAGTGCCTTTTTCCGAGTTCTCTAGTGCTGGCTGCAGGTTTACAGTGCTTCATTCTTGGGGCAGAATAAATTTCCTCTCTGGTGGAGAGCACTGAGTGTCAGCAGGGTTCTTGTGTTAAGCACTGAGCTGCAAGGAGGAAGGTTTTGTCTTCCCTGGGAGCCCAGCTGTGATTCTTATTGAATTCTTGCAACTGTATGTGGTGTTTTTACTGTTGACATTGCTCTGTCAGTCCAGCCTGAGCTTGAGCCATTCTGCAGCTAGGCACAGCATGTGGGAGAGGGGAAGAGAGGAAGAGACATTTTGCCGTGCTTGCAGCTCTGTCACACTGGGACCACGTGCAAATAAGAGTACTCTTCCAGCTGCTATAATTTGAGGTTCTTGCTGTAGGTGGTTTTAGCATCCAAGGAGTACTGGAATCCAGGAAGTCTGGGTGCAGTGGTTTCCACAGCCACATCTCCACACTGGGGACAACACCTACTAACACTCAGCTGGGGGTTTCCACACCATGGCCAGGCTGCATTGGTGTTTCTCCAGTGTGAGTCCACTTAAATCGGCCTTTGGATGAAACCTTCCCAGCCAGACTGAATAGGAGTTTTGTTATGAAAAGGTCTTTCCCTAGTTAGTGGGGTGCAAAGCCAATGCAAGCGTGTCATTAAGTGCTGGCAGTGCTCTTGTCCAAGGAGCCATGACAAGGAGGACATGCACTCATCTTTGAACTGCAGTGTTCTCCAACAACAGATGCTGCTGTGGTTGAAATGAAATCCTGTGGCCTTATGTACAGCTCACATTATGGTGGTGACCAGGTCATCATGCCAAAAGCAAATTTATTGTGTGACAGCTTCTTGTTGCATCCATTTTTTCCAGGCTGTTTGCAGCCACCAGTTCAGATTGCCAGAGCCAGCTCTGCTTCTGTGCCCACTGCTGAAGATTAGCAGCTGTGTTCCATCACCTAAGGATTTCCCCCAGCTAGCATGACCTTTCCCAGCCTAATCCCCAGGAGGCTCATAGGTGGATTTCTTTTCCCTTATCAAACACATAAAATTTGATTAGCCCCACCCAGCCTTTCTCTTCCACTCAGCAGCATGTGGCTGCTCACTGAGTCACCTCATGGCCATCATTTTATCCCACTGAGCAAAACCCCTGTGAATTAGATGTTGCCAAACAAGGCTCAGCCTTCACACAGGGAAGGCGGGGATGTGTCCCAGCAGTGGCTACCCCCTGTGCCATAGGCACATTGTGTATGGTCTACACAGTGGCATCCTCCCGTTGTCCCTGCCTAGGTGCCCTCTTTGCTGGGTGATGTGAATAATGGCACTGATCTGTTCTGTTTGGCACACACTATGCTGATGAAAAGGGCTATAAAGGAAAATGGTGTTGATGATGGTGATAATAGCAGGGCAAGTTTGGTGAAAAGAAAAAGAAAAAGGAAACGAAACGAAGAGAAGAGAAGAGAAAAAAGAAAAGAAAAGAGAAAAGAAAAGAAAAGAGAAAAGAAAAGAAAAGAGAAAAGAAAAGAAAAGAGAAAAGAAAAGAAAAGAGAAAAGAAAAGAAAAGAGAAAAGAAAAGAAAAGAGAAAAGAAAAGAAAAGAGAAAAGAAAAGAAAAGAGAAAAGAAAAGAAAAGAGAAAAGAAAAGAAAAGAGAAAAGAAAAGAAAAGAGAAAAGAAAAGAAAAGAGAAAAGAAAAGAAAACCCTTCTTGCTCAGGAAAAGATCATGTAGACCCTGTATAACCTATCTCCAGGACACTTCCATTGTTGTGACCATGTTACTCCTACTCAAGTCCGTCAGAGTTTGAGGCTTGTTGAGTGGAAGAAAAGTCAAGTCTCTTGGCCATTCTCTACCCATGGAAAGAAAAGGGCACTCAGCAAATACTGCTGCGTGACCTAAGGTACTTCATTGTTTCCTCCATTCATTGTTTCTTTGCTTTGATATGCCCAGCTGCACACAAGCTGGTTTTTTATGAACAGCAGTGCAAGGTGGCTCATTTTGGAGGATTCCAGAGGATCACTAGGGGCCACACTATTATTACATAAAGTCAATTAAAGAGCATACATGCACATCCCATTGATTTGATTTAGAACTAACGAAAGCTTCAGTAATGTGCAATTACAAGAAACTTAATGACCCCTTTATATTGAATGCAACTTCTGTGGCACCTAATATGCTTTGATGAATTGCTCATTATGTGCAATGTTGGAAAAGCTTCTAAAAAGATTAATAATTGTATAATCAATAGAGAAATTCAGTTTTATTTGGTTTTTTTAAACTCTGAAATCAGTAAGCTATAGAAATTATGGACCTTCTCTTGCTCCTTTTTTCTCCTTCCTGTAACACCAGAATTTTTTTTTCAAAAGCTAATCTGTCACTTTTCCAGCACATGGAGAAAAGCCCTTTCTTGTGTTACATAGAAAGGTCTGGCCTGATACAGGGGGCCGTGTATCTTAAAGGTTGGTGTCAGCTGCCGACAGAAATCACTGGTGCTTAGCTGGGCCTGCACATGGGATACTCCTTTGGCAGGGCATGAAGTGTCTAAGTATAAGCCTTAAGCATCGGGTTCCGAGCTTTGTGACATGGTCCAGTCCCACTCCCCCTCTCCCATTCAATGCTGGTAAACCTTGGGAGCTGCCAGCCCTTGGGGCCATCAGGTGGGCTTTAACCTTGCTATTCTAACCACAGGATACTTTGAGAGCCTTGTGTCTCAAGTGTTGTCCATGCTTCAGTTGACAGCTAGTTGTGAGGTACAGCAAGCCTTGAGGGATGGGATCAGGAATATGAGAGTAAAAAGACAAAAAGAGGAAGTTTCATTTCGATTACATCCAGGATTTAATACTGCTAAAGATGTCTGGAAGCTAGAAAAATAGGCAAATGCAGAATTGCTTAAAATTTGTTTCAGTTTTGAATCCAGTCTCATCACGCTTCAGGGCAAGATTCATGAGTTCTGAGTGCTGGAGTCTGATAGCACTGTTTCATTGTTGGGCACTATACTGAAAAGGAGAACTCTTCACCAGGATCAGTTTGCATTACTGTATTGTTCATGACAGGAGCAATTTCCTGTTGTCTATGGCAAAGGGGTGCATGGTCTTCCTCATTCCTTCCGGACTGGTACCCACAAAGCTTCCAGCAGCATTGACCTCAGGTTTTGGTTGCCTTAGGTAGCATTTGTGTAGTTTGTCTGCCGTGTGGAAATTTTGTGTAAAACATACAATATGTCTGTTTTGTTTCCCTTACAGATGCGCTTAGGAACGTAAACACATCATTTTGGTTAAAATGTGGTTTATTTGTTCGTTGTCCAGCTTACCCTCACACGTGTGTGTGTGTGTGTGTGTGTGTGTGTGTGTGTGTGTGTGTGTGTGTCAGACTAGGCTTGCATCATACCGGGGCAGATCCTGCAGCCTCTGCGCAGCCCAAATCCCCATCGCCCCAGGCAAGGTTGGCCCCAGTGAGGGCTGTTGAGTCTGTGATTCTTCGGTAAAAAGGGCAAATCAGATTGAGTGCTGCCATCCTCAGATTGAGAGTGAAAATAAACTGAAGTTTAGACTCCAGTGTGTTGGAAATCACTGCATCTCTGCTGATTCCTGTGCTAATTTCCAGCAGCTGGAGAATTCATCCCTAAGTGTTTGCAGAGGAAGAGGCGAAGGGCGTTTCCAGAGCTGCATATGGGAGGGAAGAAAAAAATCGAAACCCAGAAATTTTGGTGTGGTAGGATGGGACTAATTTAGTCTGGGCACCTATTCAAGAGCCCCAGTTAAATTGCTGCTGCACAGTGCTGTCATCACACTACAAGGAACCTTTCCCATTAGCCCTGCACAGCACAGCCGCCCTGGGAGACTTGGAGTTGTTGAGCTAAATAAGGCAGAGGGTAGAGCAGGTAGGAAAATGACTCCATGTTAATGGCTGTCATGCACAACAATGCCATCCATCGTGCCAAGCTGACGTTCTTATGGGAGGATCATGTTTTTTTAAAACCTGCTACTTGTTGTCACTCACTTGCTCCACTGTCCTATTCGCTGTCTCCAAAAATAGCATGCCCTGTGGTAGTGGCTTATTATGATTAAACAGATAAAAATAAGTTTAAGGTTTAAACCCATCCAGGACACCTGAGGTAAAACAAGATCTGATTTCTTTATGGAATGTGTGAAGTTATATTTTCCATTGCTTCACAAGACTTGTTTTGTTTGGTTTTTAATTCAGTAAGATTTATTGTGATCTATAGTTTTGCATTACAGTCCAGCACCTCAGGAATTTTTATCACTGTTTTCTGATGTTTTGTCTTACAGGACAATACTTACTAGCTTTGAAAAAAGAGTTTCTGTAAGAAAAACCTATTGTTTTCAGTGATTTGAGTAACAATTCTATGTTGTTTGTTGCAGTTTGCGTCAGAAAGTAGTGATGCTTATGAACAGTGAGGAAGTAGGTACCCTGATAAAAACTGTAGAATTTTAGTCATAGGACTGAGTTTATACCAGGAGCTTTATTTTTTTAGTCACTGTATATGCATCTATATTTAACCATTTTTCTCTTAAAATAAAATCTGTACATGGAGATAAGGAAAAACACTTTCCTCCTGCATTTCTTCTTCCTCTGCGTTCATTTGCAACTTTGAATTCCTCTTCAGTGATTCTAATGTGTGGCATTTCATCTGAAATGAAGGGTGTATGAGAGCACAGAAGCCTGATGGAGCAAGATATGGCATCACTGCTGGTGGAAAAATCCAAGGGCAATAATTATAGGCAGCAAAGTGAACGTCATACTACAAAGCATTACTACAGGTAGCGTGGCATCAGCGTCAAACTCATGTAGTCACTCCAGAGCTATGTGTCCAGGGCTTTCTTCGTGGGCTGAATAGTGACAGCAGCAATTCAGAGCACTTGTGGGTACATCCACGCTGTGTAATGAGGTCTGTGGAGAGATCCCTGACCTGGGTGTCGCTGTAATTGTACCCATGTAAGGCTTCACCTGAACTAGTGCATGAGTTCTGCCAGAAGGCAAAAACAATGAGCCAAACCAAGACAGTTTTGCTTTCAGGACTGCTGCTCATTTTTGGGGGTTGCTCAAACCTTCCACAGAGCTTCTGGAGGCTGTGACACAGAAGCTGTGCAGTCTGACCAGTGTCCAACACAGTCCAAATGAGGTCTCCAGTCACGGCACCGCACTGCTTGGGCAGTTACACCCATGCTTCACCTGAAAGATGAAGCATTATTGTCCAGACATGGCAGAATCGGAGCGTGATTTACCACGGGCTTTAACATACATAGCTTGAAAGGTGCAGCTGTTATTATTTATGTTTTTCACGCCATGTGAACTAGTCAGAGCAGGCTGCTTCTGTTCATTTTCATCAAGAGAGCGTTACAACATCTCAGCCTCTTGTCTTCAGTTCTGCCCTGTGTTAGAGGCAGTGGTCCCCAGAAGACACAGATGGACATGAACAATTAAAGGTTGGTAGGTCAGTTGTGGACAGAGACTTCATGTGACTCTGCATGCTTGGATGTCTTGGCACTTTCTATTGATAAGGAAACCAAAAACTATCCTGAAGGAGCTGAGTTGATGCCATCGCTATTTACAGAGGAACAGGGGCATGTGAACCACAAGGTGTCAGCTCAGTGCAAAACCTCTGAGTGCCCTTTTGCTTGGGCTCTATCACACCTCTCTGTCTATTAAAAAGGAGTGGAGGGGAGAGTCACAAAGCTCGCTTGTGGAAGAGAAGAGTGCATCATAAAGGGGTGCAACAGTAAACACAACCTAGAATTCCACTACTCAGTCTCCTTGTGCAGGCCTTTCTGGGGTTGAAGTCATTGGAATGATGGTCTGACTTCCACATGTGTGACAAGACAGCAGCTTAACTCAGCTAGAAACTGGAGACTTAATGTTATTGCTTGCAAAGTGAAAAGGGATGGGGTGTGTTTTCAAACTGATGCCATTCACCCACAAAAATGTAGACTCAGCTTTTTATAATAATGAGTTTGACCATAGCTCTCAGCTCACTTCTCATTTTTTCAGACTCTTGGGGGGTATTCACCTTTAGGAGTATCAAGTCTTCCAAACTCTCTTATTTATATCCCAAAAACACTTCCTAGTTGAGGAAACCCTGTGCATGTGCCCTCTCCCTACTCCTTGCACCACTGACCTTGTAACTTCTTTGCTCTGAGCTGGATCAGTGTCTGAGCTGGAAGGCAGAACTTTGTCTCAGAAGAACAGGTATTTTATTAAAACAAAAGGCCCCCTTGTTATCGATATTAGTAGCTGGATGCAAGGAAAGCAGAAATCTGCAGAAATGCGAAGTTTTGCCCGTTGGTGGAATCCATGTACAGCCACCACATGTTAAAAATATTACATTTCCTATGAAGTTCACATCTATATATGGAACCCACATTTGTACAGATATATCTGGTTTTCCTGTTCCATGCAGGAACCCAAACTGGTGCATCAGTGAGACACTGATTTTGCTAATTAGTAAAGCAGAAATTTCCATTGCAAGGGCATTTCAAAGCAAAATTAAATACAAGAGGAAAAAACTCCTTATTAAACTAAAACGTGGTGAAACAGCTCACCACATCCTGCTACTGTGGCATCTGCTGTTTAGCAAAGGAAAGGTTCCTCTTTCAGAAGCCTTAACAGGTAGAGAGGTCATGTGTTACCTGCATTTCTCAGCATTATTATTTTTTTACTTTTCTGTCAGTGGAAAAGCTGAACATGACAATGGAAAATACCAGTTGAGAGAAGGCATTGTGGGGAACTGTAGGTGTTAGCTATGAAAGTGACAGTGGCCTCCCACCCCAAAGCCAGCAGAAAAACAGTGAAAAAAAAATCTGATGACAAAGGCGCTGTAAATCATTGTACTCAGCTGTTTGGTCTGATATGGATCAACCTGGTGCTTTAAGGGAAGTGTTGTTCTACTCTAGGCATTGAATATTAAACATCTTGCATGCTCCTCCAGATCTGCTGTTAAGCTGTATGTAGGACCTGTAACAAGCTAGGTAATTATGTGGATCTTGTCTGTCCAGGTTTTAAAACAGGTCTTTGTGAGTGCTCAGGTCATGTTTTAAAAATGAGTGTAAGCCATTGAAACCTTTCTTTGAAGAATGTTGTGCTTATTCAAAACCCAGATACTCCTGGAATGGTACTGCAGACATGAATGTATGTGTATCCAAGCAGCTGGGGAATCAAAGACCAGCATTTGCTTTAGGAATGAAACTCAAACCTGGGCCAAAATACTGCTTGCAATGAATACTGCTGTTCTGTGGAGCACACACAATCTCTTGTAATAGTAACAGGTTTATAAGTCAAAACTTGAGCATTCAAGACTGCAACCAGCTGATTCTCCTTAACTATGTAATAAATATTTTGTTACAAAGGTGGGAGCTAAGAGAAAAATGCCAATTACTTCATCTGCGTGATCAGACCTTGCCTCGCTGGGAAGTTCTGCAGTGGTCCTACAGGACCAAGTGGAGCTCTGAGGATATCAGATGGCAAAGGAGATAGTGAATAGGGAACAGTCAGCTCATTCACATGAAACATGAATTACATTTACAAGAAACAAATTTAAAACAGAAGAAAAAACAAAAACAAAAAACCAAAACAACAACAAAAAAAAACAAACAAAAACACAAACAAATCTCTTTCTTTCACACTCATATCTGTAAACTGTGTAACCCATTGCTACAGGAAACTCTGAAGGCCAAAACAAGTTCAGAAGGTTCTTAGAAAACTTCATGGAAGTTCATCAAAGTTCACTAGAAGCAAGGATGCAGACTTCTAGCTCATTAAGTCCTCCAGTAGAGTAAAGATGTACTAGAGAAAGCATCACTGGAGGTGTGCTGGTTCTTAGGCTCCTTCCCAAAGACCTGACTATAGTGGTAGTTGTGACACTGATGTGGATGGGCACACAGGATCCTTTAGCAGAACCACATTCAGTAACAGAATGTTTGATTTGCTGTTGGGAAGGGCAATCTTGAGTCAGCCTACAACAAGAATATTGATGTTTTCTTGCCAAATAAAAGAAAAATCAGTTAGGGGTCAAATAAAACATTCCCAGATGTTCCATTTGATGCAAAATAAAACATTTCCTGACATGCAACAAAAATGTTAACATGTTTTGGAGTATTAAAAGGAAGCAAATTTTCCAGAAATTAGAAATAAAAAATGTGTTGAGAGTCTTTGTGGGAGTGCTGGACCATGAAGTTGTGCAGGGCAGGGAGCATCCCTCTAGCCAAACCCAGCAAGCATCACAGTTCACATGTGCATGCCTCCTGGTTTTTCCCCCCGTTCCCACCCACCACAGGGTTTTCCTGAAGCCTCAGGTGTCTCGCGGGCAGTGAGGGAAAGCCCGTTCACAGCACACTTCCCCTTTCATCTCTGCTAGCAGTCTGCCACTGCCGGATCAGCTGTGCTGCCATGTATTCCCCCACCTGGGCCTTTTGCGTGCACCCTGGTCCCTCTCTGCAGGTTTTTTCCACTGCATTATTGGGAATTTTTTTCACTTTTGACACTGCAGTGGGTAAAGGGGAAACAAGCAAATGAAACAGTGAAATAAAGAAAGCTGTGTCTGAGCCATGCTGTCCACAGACCACTGTGTAGGTGAGAGATGAGTGTTGAGTGTCCTCTTGGTGGTTTTGGCCCTGTTTGATTGTGACATCTGGTGGCAATGGGTGCACTTGGGTTGAGGTTCAGTTGTCTTCCGAATCCATGGTGACATTGTCTACTGAGTGTTGTTGAATAGCTGTCAGATGTTGTTATATGGGGACACTAGGCTTACTCATTAAGGTAGCAGAAGTCCACCTCTGTTAAGAAAGTAATATAAAATAAAAACAAGCAATAAACTGTTGTGAGTCAGTAACAAAATACAAGTGATTTCAGCTGGGGACAGATTGTTTTGGCTGCTGAGAGATGGAGAGAGTGTGACCGAAGGAACATTGTGGTATCATGGCCTGAGCCAAGGCAGGTGGGCTCCCAGCTGAAAGGAAAAGTCATGTCATATCTGGAGTAAGCCCTGTGTCCTATGGCACTCAAGTGACAGAGGATCAGCTGAGAGTACCTGGAGTGACTGGAACGGGCAGCCTCCTGAGTGCCTCAGCTGGTTTTGGAGATGGACCTTTGGCTCGTGTCATCAAGTTGCTTCCAAAATACCTTTGCTACATGCTTTAATAGGGGAAAACATGGGCTGGCAGGCTGAGGCTGTTGCTTTTGAAAGTTTTACTGAAAGAATTAAGCAAAAGTAACTCAGCATGGGCTACAGCATTAATCAGAGATTTGAGATGCCTTGGTGCTAATCCTGACTGAGATGGGGAGGTCCTTCACATTTCCACCTCCCTGTCCCCATGAAATATCAGTGATAGTTATGTTCATGTTTTACAAAAGCATGGTGAAGATTCATTATCTAATGTTTCTAAGCACTAACTAACTGTACAAAGAGTGAGGATAGCCCTGACTAGTATCTTATTTTTATTTGATGTAACAGAAGCTTTGAGAGAAAGTTAGCCAAACTGTGACACTGCCTGGCCCATAGGAGGATTTGTTTTCTTTGTCTCATAAAACACAAAAGCATCACTGTGTGGTTTTGCTGCAGACCCGAGAGTGCTTTGAGCAGTTTATCACAGAAACTATCTTTACAAAAGCATCATGGAAGAATCATCCCACAGAAGTTTGTTGTTTACATTCAAGGCAGAGGCTCAGTCCCTAGAGCTCTCTGGGGTCTGGCCACGTGGAAATGGGATGGCACCTCTGGCTGGGTTTGGATGCATGCAGAGCAGTCTTTGCCTCAGTGCAGGATTTGCTGCTTGAATTTGTTTTTGCTGTTTGGTAATATTAAAGATGAACTCCACGGCACCCTCAAGAGAAAGAACTGCTTTGCCTTTTCACAGCTCATTTCCTTGCTTCTTAGGTTGCTGCTGTAAATATATAGGTACAAATGCAACTGGTATTTCCTCTCTGAAGTATGATGTGTGTATCCATTGGTAGAATTGGTTTTGGTGGCCAGGACCTGTGACACAAATCCTGACTGATTCATGTGCTGCAATTACTAAGTGGGCAATAGTTCTGCAGGAAAAAAAAAAAAAAGCCATAAAAACCAACACCAAACAAACCCAACTAATTGCTTCAGGAAGTTGGTTTTAGACAGGCTTGGTCTATTCCAGTAAACACATGAAGCTATCAGGATCACTGTGAAGAGCAGCCCACAAGGAAAGGAAAATGCAGTCTTTTCCGTGGTGCTTCCATGACGTGGGCACGTGTTTCCTATTCCTGGCAATGTTAGGGAAACTCAGAAGCAGTGATAGCCCTACTGATGGCACTTTGTCTGTCTCTGTGTAAATCAGGTGGTGGCAGTTGCTTTAGGGAGGTGGAATGGAAATAAAAGGGATGTTGTGTAGTCCACTGTTGATGACCTTTGCCAGGTTCAGTCATTTCCTGTCCATCTGCCAAAAATCACATGGACATAATTGGAGTGTGGGAAACTGTATTGCTTGATGATCTTCAGGGGAGGGGGGAGAGAAAGAAAGAAGACTTGTGAATAAAGAAAACAGCACTTTATCAGTAGAGATGCAATGTGACTGGCTGATGCTCAGATAGCAGACCTTGTTTATTCTCTCCTCTGATTCTTGCCAAGAGAGTTTTTTTAACTTGTTTGTCTCTCTCATTTGTTTGTGTGGATAGAAGTAAAGACTACACGTCCATGTGTGGTGGTCACCACGAAAGGAGGATATATATTTAAACACCTTACCAACTCCAGGGAATGGGCAAGCATGCAGCAGTTTCCTCTCTTCTTTTTTTTTTTTTTTTCCCCCTCATATCAACCCTCAGTGGAAAAAGTCAGCATGCAAAGCTGTATTCTATCTAGGCATTGCAGCTGCACATACCCAGGTTCAGTGACTGGCAGCTTTCTGCCACCAGTACCTACCATGGCTAACATACTTTCCAAACAGCTGTTTTTATGGAAGGAGTAGGTTATTCTAGGATCTCCTGTGGTCCTCCTGGCTTTACATTTCTGAGGCAGTTCTAGAGCAAATAAAATGTTTTATCTGTAACCGATTTGAAATGTTAAGTATGTGTGATGCAATCAAAGATCCAGGTTGCTGCTGTTCTTGTGATGCCTGGTTTTACATGGTATTTAGCATGTTAATAACCTTGGTTAATCCTGCTGGTTTTGCACTGTAATTAGCCTGTACAAGCTACCTGGTGATGTCACACTTACTGTCCAGAGCTGTACTGAAGCTGTTAAGGAATGAGTGCAAGTCTAGGGGGTTGTGGACTGAGGAGACCTGCCTGCAGCAGGGATGCTAATCGATTCCTCTTCTTGTCTTCTTTCTTTGCAGTAAATGAAATTATAAGGAATGACCTTTCCAGTACCAATGTCCACTCATAGCTCAGTGTGGGCCTGGTATGAAATACACACTTTTGACTTGGCTGGCACGTCACCTCGAATCAGGAGATGCCGAATGAACTGAAGACCTTACCTGGTACCACTCTGATCTTCCACCTTAATGAATGTCAGGAACTGAAGATTTACCTCTTGCTTACAAAGAAATAGCTCCTCAACTTCAACTGATGAAACAGTTTTTTTTTTAAAAAATCATCTCAAAAGAGAGAAGAGGGAGTACACTCCAAGATGGCACATTTCATGGGACAAAACTAGGAAACTCAGCAAAATCTGAGTGCTTCTTCCCAATGCTGATCCTTTTGGCATGGCACTGCTGGAATACAGCCCTGGAAGTGCCTTATTTTACCAGGTTGTGGCATCAGGGCATTTTTAATAAGCTTTGAATTCACTACCATTTAAAGTGTTGGTAGGTGCAGAAACTCTAGAGCTTGAATTCTGCAGAGTGATATTGGAAAAAAGCATAGGACTCTGCAGCAGAGTAGGGAGAGCAATCCCGACTCCAGTAAGACACCTTTATGAATTCCAGAATTTCCTCAGCTTTTCCTCTGCTGTAATGTACAGCCTATTGCCTTATTCTCAGTGCATTTCAAAAGCCTCCTGATTCGTCATCATCTCAGCTTTCTTTTGCATATTGTCTTTATTATGTGCTAATGAATCATAGGGTTGGTAGTAGTAGCATGGTAAGATTTTGATTTTAATCTGGCTTCTGTCATAGCACAAGTGAGTTGAATAGCACAAAATAAAAAAAAGGTTGATGGACAAAAAATTGAAATCTATCTTTTACATGATAGATGAATGTGTATGCATGTACATACATACTAGTATATATGCATATATTTATATATGACAAATAATATAGATGATTGCCTAGTAAGGGCACTGAATTTAGCAATAATTTCAATTTCTGAGAATGCATTTCAAATCTACAGCAAATATTTCAGCTACTTCTTTTGAGGGTTTGTTGCACCTAAAGCAGGTATGCATATTCTTTCCTCACGCAGTTAAACAAGCACTTTAGATAGGCAAGAAGGATGCATACAAGATACATGTTGCTTACCAAATGTCAAAATATGAGTTATAGTAACTGTAAATACCATTATGGAAGAGTGTAAAATATTTGTTCAGTTATAATATTATTATTATTCCACAGAAGCCTTATAACTCTCTGCTAGGCGTATGGAAAAGGATGTTACCAAAACCCACCTTGGTTTCACATGTGGCGCTGTATAGTGTATTTTCAGATTAGGTAATGTTCCTGGAGCTACAGGTAGGCATGTAGTGTAGCCTTCAACATTGTATTTTTTACAATCTACCGCTTATTATATAACTAGCAATGACCTATTACTTCACATAACCAAAAAAAAAAATAAACAAAAATAAAATAAAATAAAATAGCATGACTTTAAATTAAAAATGTTTAACATTAATATTGTGCCTTAGGAATCTGTGCCCCCTCCTGGAAACACACCCAAACTACACCCCCGAGCTGGGGTGGCTCCTTAACCCTGACGCAATGAAGACTGAACAGATTTCACAAGCAGGTGAAATCCAACTAAGCATTTAAAAACATTATTCTGTATAATTATGTCTTACTTTCTTTAGGAAAAAAAAAATTGAAAGCCATATTTGTCACATTTGCACATTACTGTGAAGACATGAGAATATAATATGGCTGTATGTACATAATATTCTGTTCCTGGTCCTTATAATAGTCTGTTATTCCTCACCTGTTTAATCCCAATTATTTACCCTGTATTTAGCATTGTAGACCTTGCATGAAACGTTTCTTATAGACTGCCATATGAAAAGTTAAAAAGCTTGACAGATGTCAGCTTGACTTGTAGCTAGAAAATAGAACTAATAAAGCAAAATGTTTTGCTGGAAGCTAGTCTTAGAGTGGTTCATTTTATGTTATCTTGAAAAATCCTCTTTTCTCATATAAAGTAGCATTTTTACATTATATACATATATCTCTCAATCTCTTCTATATGAAACTGCTTGCATCCTGCTGCATCCTGCTAATATAACCATCTTTGTATGGAAGCAAAGTCTCTTGTCAACAGACTCTTCTTCATTTCCCCACTGCATTTAAAGACATTGCTCCCAAGAAGAGGAAATTATATATGATACAATGCTCAGATTTTATTTTCTCATTATATCAGATATGTCAATAAACTGTGCATGGAGGAATCTCTGATTATGCCAAAGCATTTTTTTAATTAATATATTAAATACCTTGGGTGAGGCTTTAACCATGCAGGACAATACATACACACAGAGGCACATTTCAGTAGTAATTTTAGCAAAGTTTTCAAATGTATAGTTTGGCTATGTTGCAGCTCCTTCATTCTGACTTCTGTTTTCCTCTTTAAGCTATTTTGGAAGGAAAAAAAGACCCCAACCTGTTACTTTTAAGCCTGGATAATGGAAGATTATGCCATCTGTTGTATATGTATTCATAAAATAAAAACGAAAGCAGAAATATTTCCTTTATGAGACTGCTATCTTGTTTCTGTACACGTGTTACGGTTGTTGCTGTCAGTTTAGGAAAATGGTTTTCATCAACCTTTTTGAAAACAAAGCAAAACCAAAAAGCCACAACACTCTGAACTTAGAGCGTAGGTACATTCAAAAATAGATATGTTTAAAAATACCTTTGCCAGGGATGATTCTGACTATTAAAAAGAGCCTTCAAGATGAATTTTAAGTGGCGAAACAAGTTACCTTGTTAATCATGCAACAAAGTACTTGGCATCTGTACGCATTGCTTGGACTACAGTTTCTTATTTTCTCCCTGAAAGTATTTCTGAAAGACGTGGGTTGCTAAGGGTAGGTTTTGGACCTGTGGCCTTCAGTGCAGTAGGTACAGGAGACACTTTTGTTGGGCTGGAGGTTTTGGTAGCCCTGCAAGGGGAGGGCTGTCCATGGGCTGGCAGGAGGGGATGGCTGGCCACCAGCTGCCTATGAGGTGACGATGGATCTGATCTGTAGGATGTGTTCAGCCCCCTGAACTCCCTCCCTTCTCTGCCTTAGAGAAGAAGGGGCAACGGGAGGGTGTCAGCTTAGTCAAAACTAGGCTGAGCACAGCTCTGGGCTTATATCACCTCATCAGGTGGTGCTTCTGCATGTACCAACTTCTGACACCTGATGGGCCAAATGATAAATGCTGAGAAAACCTGAACTGCTTCAATTTTTCAGGACCAAAGGCAAGTTGAAAAGTACATAAGCACGCCTACCACGGCAGTCTGAGTTTACATAAGCACTTAAAAACCATTCAAAAATTCCTCAAGATGAAGGAGACACAAATATGCATTGAAGGCTTTGTTGAAAGAAGATCTTGCTCTGCCTTGGGTTTCTCTTCCCGTGAGTATGAGGTGTCACTCCCTGCTCAGTCCATCACACCTGGCTTCCCTGGGGCTGGTACCCAACCCCTGGCCATTTAAAGAAAGACAGATGCTCCAAGCCCATCAAAACCCAGATAGAGCCCAGCTCTTCAAAGATCAGTCAAAGGGCTCTTTCTCTGCTTCCCAGTCTGGAGGGTGGAAATAGTGATATTTATACCTCATGGACAGCATGTTCTGTATTGTTGGTGAGGTTCCTGGAAAAAGGAAAATACTGAAAACTCAGTCACAAATTCTCCTGGAGACCATGGCATTTTGTATCAAAGCCAAATGTCACAAACTGAATTCACCCAAGAAACATACTTCAGTCATTGTGTTGCCTGGCCTCCTGTGAGCTTCCTTTCCCTCTCATTTCCACACATCCTTCACTCAAAGCACAGCAGACCCAAGCACAGCTACATTAACCACATCTTGACCAGACTTCTCCAGGCAAAAATAGCCTTCAGCAAACTCCTAACTGACTACTTTCATTCATAACCAAAGCAGAAGGTGAATCCCATACATCCATCTGGTACTGTTTGACTAAATAGCCTTGCTGGAGTCATGCCTTTGAGATTTTTCCTTTCCAGCTGAAAATGGCAAATTTCGAGGAGTTAAGTTTCTTGGACAGAGTTGTACTGCCTTGAAGCTAAGCTTTCCTTCACCATGTGTATAATTTTATTGCATTCATCACTGTAAATCTATTGAATTTGTCTCAGTAAAAATAAAACAAAATCCCTCTCATCAAGTGTATTACAAAGGAGTGTTAAGGTTAATGGCATAAGATCTTGGTTTCTGTAGCTCTTTTTCAAATATAGAGTCTAATTTTATGTCATAAGCCATGATTGGATTGTTCATCAAACTAAATTGAGTCCTCTCTTCTCCACCTTTGCACACACTTGCCCAATATGGAGGTCAAGCTTTTGCCTGTTTTAGTTTGCCCATACAATTTCCTCTTTCTCAACAAGTTAATATTTTTCTTCTTTTCACTTCTTTCCAAAAAATTAAAATGCTTTGGTTCTCTTCAGGTAGCCAAATAATTTGTTCTGAGCAGATCAGTTACAGATTCTCATATTGTTGGCTTTAATTACAGGTTGTCCTTGATTCCAAAACTAGCATTTTTTTGGCCAAAGAGACTGTCTTTTTGTACTGTGCAAACTTGTAGAGCTTTAGTAATTCAAACGGTTTTGTTTTCAGGATTTCAGACAACTGGTAGTGTACCTGGAACTTGTCATCACCCATGGGCATGTTAGCATTTGTCTAACTGAAAAACTGCTGACTGTAGTGTTTCCTTAGCTGCTTTCAGGGACAGATAACCCACAAGCCAGTCTTTGCAGATCTGGCAAATTCATTTTCAGTCATTTTAGGAAATCCCTTTTTTTCAGTTTGGGGAAAGTGTTTCCAAAGATGCCGTCAGCATCAGTTTCCAGCACCTCTTCTGAATTAGTTTCACACTCACAGCTCCTGTACCCATCCTGTTTCCAGTGCTGCTGATGGAGAGCTTTTGGTCAAGAGTAACAAAGCAAATCCTGACAGTGGGTACTGGTGACAGAGCTGCAAAACCTCCAGGAATTTTGGGACCCCACATAGGGTGGGGTCCCAAAATTCAGTGGGATGGTGTTCCCATCTTGCCAGGGGACATTCCAATAACACCAGCATCATGGTACTGAAGGGGAGTGGAGACCTCAGGGCCTTGCCAGAAAATACTTCAGTGCATGTCAGGAATCTTTCAACTGCAAAATCTGGGAGTTTTCTGGTCTGGTTTGTTTTGGTTTTTAATAGGAAAAATTACATTTCCTCCAACATGAAGTCATTTGCTCTACTTATTTTTTTGGGGTCTTTTTTCTTTAATTTTCTACTTAGAAAATATAAGCCATGTACTATTTTAGATCAGGTTGACCCAGACTGCACCTTCTTTCCCCCTCGCTCCTCTCCAAATCTCTGAGATGGGCTGCTTTCCCAGACAACATCTCCCTCTCCACCCAAGCAGAGCCACACAGGTGTCATACATACACTGTCTCTGCCCAATTTCTTGAACAGTTTCTTTGCAGGAAACTCCTTGTGGATCTTTCCTGCCTCCCTGGACCCCTTCCAGGGCTCCTGCCTGGGCCGAGCTGATCCAGCTCTCATCCTCATGGCAATTTCTTCTTTTTATTATTTTTTTTTACCACAAGTGTCTTGTACACTTTTCTTTTACAAAAGAAATCAGCCCTAGTCAGATGATGACACTAAATTGAGCACGTACCTTTCGATGTATATAATGAGTTACCTCTGTGATTTGCCCCCACCCTACACACAGAAAGCTGCTCCTCTGATGCTGAACCCCATGTGCCCTACTGGCACACCACGACAGCTCCGGCAGCAAGCTTCTTGAGAAGGCAGCAGGCGCCATGGCCTTTCCCACCCAGCACCATCAGCCAGGGAGGGGAGACCCACCGCAGCACAGCCCATGGGGCCTTGGCTGCGCTGCCCCACCGGGGCTGAGCGTGGGCTGGTGGGGCGTGGGCTGAGAACAGCCTCAATTCAGCACACCTGTGGAAACAAACCCGGTGCCAATGCGCCCCTGGGATGTGCCCCAGGGAGACCGTGCTGGTCAGAGCAATTAAAGTGAGTTTATGGTGGCTTCTCCACCCAGTAGCAGGGCGGGGGGAGATGGGAGAAGGGGCTCCAGGGCCAAGGCTGAGCAGCAGAGGCGATGTGTGGGAGGGAGAACAAACTCTGCCTGACTTGCAGAATGAGTCTGCAGAGGTGGGTGTATGAAAACTTATCTATTTTCTTTAACTTTCCAATTGAGCACTGTGGTCTGGGCAGAGGAGCTGTGGAGAGGGGAACCCCAGCGCTCTTTCACTGTCCCTTCTTGTCTTCAGGAGCAAAGTACTTTCATCAGCCCAGTGCCCCTGGGAGAAGGAGGCATTGGGTATTTTCAGGAGTGCTCTGGTGCAGGCCCTCACATGACCAGTGACCCCAGCCGTGCAAATGACAATTAAGCATCTACATGGACACTCAGATCAGCGTAGGAGTTTCTGCTTTGGTTTTCCCTGCAGTGCACATTTCCACTGACACTTTAGAAAGCCAATTTCAAGAGTGGCAATTGAGATGAGAAAACTCTCACTCACAAATTATAAAGTTGGTAATTTCAGGGTTTAATCTGTATAATGCAGGGGGGTGTGCGGGAGGGATGAGTCAGCAGTTGGGGGCTGCTCCCCTCGAGCCCTATGTGCCCACTGAAGCACAGAGGTGAAGTACCTGGCTCATCCCAGGGCTGTCCTCAGTGCAGGAGGTCATTTGAACCTCCCTGTTATAAGGAGGAAATTCTTTGCTGTAAGGGTGGCGAGGCCGTGGAACAGGTTGTCCAGAGAAGCTGTGGATGCCCCATCCCTGGAAGTGTTCCAGGTTCTGTCAGATGGGGCTCTGAGCAACCTGGTCTAGTGAAAGGTGTCAGTCCCTGCCTATGGCAGGGGGGTGACTAGATGAGCTTTAAGGTCCTTTCCAACCCAAACCATTCTATAATTGTATGATTCAACAGTAACACTCTTCTTGCTTCATTGTAAGCTGGCAGGCACTGGAGGCCTCTGGCAATGCTTGTATGCACAGGGTGCCAGGGCATCTCCAGCAATGATGCCAGCTTTCAGCGAGGGATGCTGCCTTCAGCAGCCCAGCCCCTTCATATTGCTGCCAGCAACCAGGAGGGCCAGGACCATTGCGTTAGCAGGATGTGTCTGTGAAGCAAGTTGTCATGTAGTAAAGAGCATCATAAAGGCTTAGATCTGCAAAAAATGTTTAGTCTACACCACTCTTTCTAAAATAAATGTGTGTACCAAACAGTAAGAAAAGAAAAAAACTTGTTGCTAAAAATAATAATGGAAAATTATTGTTATATTTGTGATTCCCATGCACATGACATGTATAAGCTTTATAAGTCTAAGGAGTTACTTGATTGACTAATAACGTTAAACAACTTCTTATATAACATACTGTCTCCTTAAAGCATTTTTGTGGCTGAGGGATATGCATTTCTGGTGACTCAAGTGCACAATCTGAGCTCTAAAGCAGTGGTCAAGCTCAGGAACAGCACATCACTCATCACTGCTACCTACTGGTCCAGTGGTTGACCCAAAACCCCCCACTTCCCTTCCTCACAGCCGGCATTGTGAATTGTGGGATAACCCACACTGTGCCCATGTCTGCTGGCGCACATCAGTCCTGATGCAGATTACAGCACGGTTTTGCAGAGTATCACTCCCACTGGCCGGCCGTGCTGGGTGATGGAAAACACAGAAAGGCTTTTTCTTTCGAGGCAGATCTTTATCAGTTTAATGTGTCTGAACTTCTCAGCTTGAAAGGAAAGACACTGAGGCAGCCTGGCCTTGGGGTTTGTGGTTTACATGCTGGTGCTTTATCCGGACTCTTGCGGCTGCCTCGGTCAGGCCTCCCCAGTTTGAGGGCAGTTTTCAGAACAGCAGAGGGTGCCTGTGTTTGCCTCCCAGTGCTGCAGACCTCTCTCGCCACTGGCTCCCTCAAACACACTCCCGAGTACTGCTGAGCTCTTACAGAACAGGCCCGGACCCTGCCACTGGCATGGCACTTGGTCAAAACCTTTTGGGGTCTTTTGATTCAAGAAATCAAGATTTTAGTCTTCTTGGGCCTTTTCTGTGCTTTAGAGAGCTGACTGAACATAAAGACTCTCATTCGCTAAACCCACTGAGTCACACAACACAGCACTGGACTATGTGAAGGCTCTAAATATCTTTGTTTCTAGCATATTTTGTGCTTTGCAGCCATGCTTCATAACCATGACGAGGAATGAGTTTAAGCCTCTGTGGTCACACATGCAGTTAATCTGGGCCGATTCTCAGCTGGAAGACAAACCCAGTCAGTGCCTGGGGTTCCTCTCTCCTCCCATCTTCTCCCAGCACGGCTGCCTGTAGCTTGGCAGGCAGACACCCTCTGGCAAGGCACCACATCCACAGCTTCCCCTGTTCACTGGCTGTGCTGTCAGCACGTCACGTGCTTTGCGTGCATCCCAGTGAGCTCCTGAGGATCCAGCCGCCCCCAGCAGCCCCGTGGAGCAGAGGGGTTCAAACCCCAGGGGTTCCCAGGTGCTGCTGGCATTGAACTTGGGCCTGCGGGGGTGGCAGTCACAGCAGGGCACTCACGCATCCTTGGAGGGCTTTTTGAGCTCCCACTTGCTGTGGAGCTGACTGATCATGGTAGCTCCATAAGGCTCTGCTTACACAAGTTTTGCCTGCTGGATACTGTTCCTCCACACTGACCTTACACATGAGGATGGGAAAAGAGCAGTGTTTTTTCAGCTCTGTTTTCTGAATACCTACTTGACTTTGTTCAGTGAGTTCAGTCAGTGCTCTGTAATAAGTGAAAGCACACATCCCAGCAGTGCCGTATTCTGTCATAATGCAAGCTGCCACTGGAGACAATATCAGAAGTAGTTTCAGCTGATGGGAATTTTCCAATTTTTGTTTTCTTCTATAAAATTTTGCATCATATAAAGAGCTAGCCAAAAAAATATTTAACTTCGAAGAGGAAAACACAACGTCCTTCTTCAGCAGGCCCTGTGGTTCACATCTTTGATTATTTTTTTCTTTCTTAAGACCGGTAATTTTGCCCAGTTAAAAGGAACTGGAATGATTTTGATCTTCTACAGGTTCGAGTGTAGTTATTCCTGAATTATGCCAGAATAAGTGAGATCAGAGCTGGGCTCAAAATCCTGCTTCTCCAGAGCTTTATGATCGAAGTTATGTTGTGCAAGAAAGAGAGAAAGGGTGAAGGGAATAGAAGACAATTTTCTTTATTGAAGTCTAAGGAAGGGTCAGTGCATCAGCTGTGCTACACACTTTGCCCTTTGGCTGCCTTGCAGAAGGGAAAATCTCATGTGCCTCAGCCCCATCCTGGCTCTTTAAAGGAGGTGAAGTTGCATCACCTTCATCCCAACTGATTTCCAGGCTCCGTCTGGCTGTATTCTCAGGCCCAGAGATGCTGATTATCAGCAATACAAGCCCCATTAGCCACCCGTCCTGACTGGGGATGTTTGGCTGAACTTGTGGGTCTGAGGTCATGCCTGCTCCTGCCGGCCTCCAATCTGTTTCTCTTCCTTCAGCAAGCCAGTGACTTAGCTGCATGGCACAGGGAGCACAGCAGCGGCAATCCCATAATTTCCTGCTTCTGGCTTCTGCTGATTGGAATCCTAGAGAGGCGAGTCTGGAGAGAGGAAAAGGCTGTCTGCACATCGTGTCTTGGAGGGGGTCTCATTTTGGATGGTGCAAAGCTCTGAGGGATGTGTGTGAGTGGGGAAACCAGAAGCATCTGGTGAAAGGCTTCAACACAAGCTGCCAGGAAGGCAATAGATGAGTGACCAGTGAGTCACTCAGCGGGCACTGAGTCAGGGAGACCTTACTGTACAGGCTCTTGCTCAGCTGAAGAAAGCTCTCTGCTGCCCAGATGCACCAAACTGGTAAGGCCAAATCCTGTCCTTCTCTCATTGCAATGTCTTAAGCTGCAACCTGGAGGGGACTAAAGAGGAAGAGAAAATCTCAGTGCAGGAGCAATGATCATGTTTGGAAAAATTTGAGCAATAGTGTTAGTATAAATGCTGCTGTCTCTAGTCTTACAGTATTTCAGGTGCCTAGACCAGTACTGCAGTTCCTAGACCAGATGTTATCCAAAGCAGGCATCCCTGCTACAGATGGATCCACCTCCTTGGGGGCTGCATCTCCTACCAGAAAGAATCAGGCTGCTTCTGTCTCAAGCTATCCAGGCTGTTGTGACAGACACTCAGCCTCTGGTCAATTTGATCCCATGGCCTTTGATACTTTTATTCTTACTCTGCTAATGTGTGCAGCTTGTGTCTCATGGAGCTGGGATGCTTCACAACCTAGCAATGATATATATTTACACAGCCTCACAGAATCGCAAAGAAATCTTGTTGGGGCTTTACTCACTGATAGAATAATGATAAAAGAATGGAGAAAAAATAGAAGGGAACATGCCTCAAAATAACTTTTTTTGTTTTGCTTATACTTGAGGTTGGTTTTGCTCCTTATTTTAGGAAGACATTTTTTGTTGAATTTCATATGTATAACTTTTTAGTTATGCTGTGTAAAAATAGAAGTCAGGGCTGACTATCAATATTTATGCATTAAGCAATTATTTTATAAGGCCCGTAGCTACAACGTTTCCTCTGTACAGTTTCCAACATGATTTCAGATTGCAAAAGGGAAGCTTCACAAGGAGAGTTGTGTACAGAGCTTCAGATAGGAAAGGCATCCTGGTTCCCAGATTTAAAAGCAAAGGTTGACAGCGTTTCAAGTGTCTGTGTGGTGAGGACAATGGAAAAAGTAGCATTTTAGCCTTGGTTGTGTATGATGTTTAGGCCAAGTTGGATGGGGCTTTGAGTAACCTGATCCAGTGGAAGGTGTCCCTGCCTATGGCAGAGCGGCTGGAACAAGACGATTTTTAAGGCCCCTTCCAACCCAAACCAGTCTATGGTTCTGTGAATGTCTACTGCCAAACCAAAACGTGAGGTTTTGGTTTAACCTTCCTCTGTTCTCATTCTTGTGTGGCTCTACAGACATTACTGAAGCTCAGAGCAGCGCCTTGTTCCTGGTGGTCTGAGGTCCTGCTTGCTCTGCCAATGCAATTAAGGGATTCAAGCCTGCCCTGATGGAAATCCCTGTGGCTGCAGGGCTGTAACCCAAGCCAGAGTTTGCCCAGCTCAGTTTATGCTGCACAAGACGTTAACAGCGGCCTTGCTGATTGAGCTTGTGTGGAGTGGCAGCCTCCAACAAAGATGCAACACCACCAACAACAGGAAGAGATTATACTCACACCAGGAGCTTTGCTTTACTTTTAATCACCACCAGTTCTTTCTTGGCAAAATTTTCAGTGTTCTGTTTTTGAACTTGGGTACCTACATTATCTCTCTGGTCCTGCAGTTTATGGGCTCTGTAATAATGAGCACTCACACTTCACTGTTCACTTAAAGCCCTAAATAGAAGACCTGAGTACTCTGTTTGCAAATTTGGTTCTCTGAGAAGAGGTTTAATAACTAATAAGTAAATAAATAAATAAATTTAAAAGCAGGAGGAAAAAAAAAAAGAAAAAAAACAGAAAGAAGCGGGAGCGGGGGAGGTTTTTGGAAGGACTGTGTTACACTAACAGCTATAAAGCAGCCTCTGAAAGCAAGGCAGAGTCTGCCACTGCCAAACAACCGTATTTCATTACTTTGGAACCGCATTTTAAGGCTCAGACAGCTTGTTTAAGTACATTTTTAGAGCCCCACCACCACAGGCAGACCTGCTGCAGCTTCACCTTGGGTGTCTGTCATTTCTGTCTGGCTCTGCAGTGCAGCTCCCTTCCAGCCCTGGGCATGGGGCTGCTGCTTATCCCAAAGGATATCAGAGATATCAGGATGTGGGCTTCACCATCCCCTGGAGCAGCAGTGTAGGGATGCAGCAGTTCCAGCTGTTAATGCACAAATCTGCTGCTAAGGAAGGTAAGTGAGAAACAACTCCTGCAATTAGGAGCACAGAGGTGATTGCACATAGGTAAACTGCCAGAGCTGGTGAAGTGCCAGAACGGGATTTGGCCAGGACACCACAGCTAACACCTGCATGTTTACAAGGAATGACATGGGATCATTGACTCCTCAGAGCATCCCACCTCCTGTGCCGCCTCTCCCCTCCAGCAGCATGGCACCGAAGGGCAACATCTGGTCTGCAGTTGACATCAGAAACATCATTATTATGAACTGGTCCAGCGAAGACTGAGCCTGAAAACCGCAACCTAATGAACCTCCAGCCCCACACTGTGTGAAGGCTCCCAGCCCAGCAGTGGCTGGTCCAGGGATGGTGGGGACTACTGGAAAACCTCCCCTGCAGGCTGCCAGGCAACTATCAGGCCAGATTGGTTCCTGTAACATGTGAGCTCCAACGAGAATGCAGCAAAAAATGAGAGAGCTGACCACAGGCAGATTTCTTCCTAACTGTGTCACCGGTGAACACCGTAATTCCAAGCCGGAGGTGAAAGAATGGGTTTGTTTTTACAAGAAACCTGTCGACGGAGAAAAGAAAAATTTGAGGAGAATTTAGTGGCTGGCTGAATTTGGCAAATAATTTCAGCTGGAGAAAGTAGCTAAAATAGTTCAAACTTGGAGCAGGGAGTGGGAGACAAGAAATTCTGAAAATCCATTATTTGCACAGTTCTCCTCCAAAGAGCTTATATTATACTGCCCGCTACCAGCTGGCCCAAGATTTAGGTTGCCTAATATTTTCCGTTATAAAAGATTCTTTCAACATTTTTATTTTTTTAGAAGCTGTAACACCTCCATTGTTTGCAGTAGGCCCTTATAATTTGGCAGGGACAAAGCCCCTGGGCTAGAGAAGTGCCTTTTCTTTCATCCATGAAATTCCAGTCAGGTTTGGCTGGATTTTAAAAAAAGAAAAAACACCAAAAAAACACACACACAAAAAAACCTGTTAAAGATCACCATTTCCCTTCTCTCTCTTATGTGCCTCAAGAAAATATGCTGGCAGACCGCCAGCATAGCAAGTGAACGTGAACGTTCTCATTAAATTGAACCCAGGTTGTCACCAAAGCAGCCATCCAGACTCTGCTGGGAATGTCTGGGGCTTCCAGGGCAGCTGCAGCAGCAGGAGAAGAGTTGTGGGAGACCAAGCACCACCCCAAGGAGTTTCCCCAACAGGCAAAGGAGGCAGAGAGGGGAAGGAGCTCCTCCTGTCACTGATTTAAAAGACCTGGCAAGCCAGTCTCCGTGCCTTGGGGCTCCTGTCCCTACTTTTGAGGCTGGGAAGAGTAGAGCCAATTTCTCGCTCAGCCAGCTGTGAAATAGCAACACTAAGCCATGTTCTTCTTTCTCCAGGACCTTTCTCTTCTCCCTGGGAACAGCAGCAATCCTGCCCTTCCCTAAAATAGGTAACCCTGTGGTCTTTATTGCATCAGTCTATTCTGTGATGCTGAACAGACAATGGGTTTGGTGGTTGTTGGGCAGGGGTTTTATAAGCACTGAAGAGAGGATAGTTGTCTTGGAAAAGTTTCTGGTCCACAGATTGGAATGGGGCCAGCTTAGAAAACTGCACAGGAAGAGGTGAGAGTCCAGGTGCCAGACTTACTAGGGAGGCAGCTTTCAAACAGTGATCAGGAAACAGAAATGGGACCATGTGCACAGAAATGAACCTAGAGAGCTAATGGGAGTGGAATGGGAAATGGGAAAATTTGGACATCATTTTGTGGGAGACCTGGTGAAACCTTGGAAGATCTTAAGTAGCCAATATAATCCACTCCTGGCAGAGGAGACTGTGTTACGAAAGTCAACATTGAGTGCACTATAGCGAGATGAGCACTAAAGCAGCAAGGAACATAGAAATATACCATTTAGTGGTACATCAGTCTAGTTTTTGACCTCCACAAGTGATGTTGGAAAGGATTGCATACAGAAGTTCTGCAGCCAGCAAATTCTTGCCAGTTGTGAAAATCTTTGTGCAATCCTAAATAGCAAGAAAGTGTCTTATGTCACAGAGTACCAAGCTTTATGAGTCTCCCCAAATTTGTTAGTATTATCCGAAAATTGGATTGGAAGTCAAATATCAGAGTACACCACACAGAAGATCAACTTCCTGTGCAGATCTCTTCATTCCCATAGATGTGTAGCTGTCAAAAGAATCTAGCTAACTTCACAAGGGAGGTGCTTATCCCCAGAAAAGCTGTTACTGCCCATTTAAGAAGTTTGGTGGTCGTCAGTGGACAAAAGAGACAGAAAAACAGAAAGTTGCCTTAGTTCTGTCATCCTGCCCCTGCTCTGTTGGCCACATGAGCAAGGTTCAGGCATGGTCTGATCTTTTGCTCCACCCAGAGATGGGCACACTGAAAAGCTGCTAGCCACGCTAATTCCAAAGCTGAGTTTTGACAGGAGGTGTAACTTACTCCAGTGAGCAGAGTGCAAAAGGGCTGCACTGCTTTTGGAACCTGTGCTGCTCTGTGTGCAGAGCATGGATGCAGGAAGTAATGCCTGTCTCTACCTTGCAGTTCTTTGCATGGTACTTCATTGTGCCAAGTAGATGTAGTGGTAAATATGTTGGCAAAACATGAAAGAAAAGACTGAGTGGTAGCAGTGAGAAGACAAAAGCTGGTACTTTTACCTCTGTTTAAGCATTTGCTTTATCCTGAGGATGGGTTCGAAAGTTAAATGAGAGGTGGAAGGCCAAAACTGTGTCAAAACTTGGCTTTGCTTTGGTGCCAGTTTAGAAATAAAACTTCTTTCTCACATTTGAATTCAGAGTGAAATCTGTGCCCCTGAAGGGAAAGTGGCAGCTCAAAGATGGGTCTTGGTACTGATTCCAGTTCAAACAGAAAAGGTTGTGTAATATTCCCTTCAGATGGATAGTGCATTAATTAGCACAATAATTTCTGGAGTGCTACTAATAAACTATATATTCAACAACTTTGGCAGTAAAAGCCATCAAAGCAAGCATCAGCAGTTCTTGAAGACAGAATATGACTGTGAGTACCTGAAGGCTCTTTCTTTGGATTGCAGGAGTGGGATAACTTGTCAGGAATTAGTAAATTGCAATCAAACATGTATAGAATTCAGACTATCTGAAGATGGAATAATCACAACCATCAAAGTTTGGTGCGTAATGGGTTGAGACAAGTAGTCCAGCAAATATTGTTTTAATATCATCTTAACCACAAGGGCTGCTCAGATGTGTTTCTTGAAGATGTTTAAGTTAGCAAATAGTACTCATCGTTAATTTTTTATAATGGCTTTTGGGACCCACAGTTCATTTAAACATTTTACGTTTTTATTACTTATGTATGTAGGGCAGTAATTAAAGCTGTTGTGGTCATATAATGAAGACTAATGAAAGCAAGACCAAGGCAGGTTTTCATTTTCTGTCAACCTGAATATCCTTCTGCTTCTACCATCTCCCTTCCCCCCACTTTTTTTTTTTTTTTTTTTT